>WFAB01003744.1:0-12989 GCA_018977245.1 Lethenteron camtschaticum
GCCGTCTTCAGGTGGAGAACAGGGCTGTCGAGTAGACGTTCAGACGCTGTCTACTCGACAGACCTGTTCTTCACCTGAGGACGGCTGCTTGCGTTGTGGCCAAAACGTCGTGAGAATTATTTTATTATGTTTCATTTTTATTATTTTATTACTTCCCTTCTACGTGACTTTACCGAAAGAACCAAGAAGATGAATCCCTGCAGTCACGAAAGCTTTAAATCGAAATTTGTATACCACTTATTTAAGTTTTAAGATACCTACATGTTGAATTTATGCACCTTCCTGCCATAGTAAATTCCTTAGTAATAGGGTTTTACCCTTTTAAACTGGTACAAAACTGACACCTTTATTCAAGGCATCATGTTTGCAATAACCACAACACAAGTAGTCAAAAAAGCAAACAAAAAGAAACAACTCTGGTGATGATAATAATATGCACTGTCCTTGAAGTTGATTGGTCCACACCCGAGACGGCTTTCTTTAGAGCCTAGTCCCCATTGGTGTTGGACCAGATGACACCAGAAGGCGTACAACTCAAACACAGCGCACTATCAGAGTATTGAGAGCTCGGGGTGAAGCATTTACACTATGAGATCTCTTTTAGCAGTGGCAAAATATAGTGGTAGGTTTTTACCCTTTTCAACTGGTACAAAACTGACACCTTTATTCAAGGCATCATGTTTTGACTACTTGTGTTGTGGTTATTGCAAACATGATGCCTCGAATAAAGGTGTCAGTTTTGTACCAGTTTAAAAGGGTAAAAACCTACTACTATATTTTGCCACTGGTAAAAGAGATCTCAGAGTAAATTCCTTGTTTGTGCAAACTTTCACGGCGAATCAAACCCCTTTCTGATTCTGATTCTGACCAGCGAGTGGCTAGATTAGGACCCTGGGACCTTGAGCCCGACGTCCTTGTAAGGACTGGGTCGAGCTTGGACCAGTGGTCGAGACCTGTACCCCTTGGCTGGGTGGGGTCAGGATATCCTCCCCTAGGGCACTGATAGGCGGAGAGCTAAAGAGTTGAGTTGAGGCTGTAGCTCCCTAGATTAGTGGACATTAAGGGAGTTGTAGATTAGTTAAACAATAAAGCGTGTTGCTTCTACGACGACGTCTCCGTCTTCATCAGAACTCACTACATATCTCTATGGGTCTCTATGGGTCTCTGTGTATCTCTATGGGTCTCTATGTATCTCTATGGGTCTCTATGTATCTCTATGGGTCTCTATGTATCTCTATGGGTCTCTATGGGTCTATATGGGTCTCTGTTAGTCTCTGTGTTTCTCTATGGGTCTCTATGTATCTCTATGGGTCTCTATGGGTCTCTATGGGTCTCTGTTAGTCTATGTGTATCTCTATGGGTCTCTATGTATCTCCATGGGTCTCTATGTATCTCTATGGGTCTCTGTGTATCTAGATGGGTCTCTGTTAGTCTCTGTGTATCTCTATGGGTCTCTATGTATCTCTATGGGTCTCTATGTATCTCTATGGGTCTCTGTTAGTCTCTGTGTATCTCTATGGGTCTCTATGTATCTCTATGGGTCTCTATGTATCTCTATGGGTCTCTGTTAGTCTCTGTGTATCTCTATGGGTCTCTATGTATCTCTATGGGTCTCTATGTATCTCTATGGGTCTCTGTTAGTCTCTGTGTATCTCTATGGGTCTCTATGTATCTCTATGGGTTTCTATGTATCTCTATGGGTCTCTATGTATCTCTATGGGTCTCTATGTATCTCTATGGGTCTCTGTTAGTCTCTGTGTATCTCTATGGGTCTCTATGTATCTCTATGGGTTTCTATGTATCTCTATGGGTCTCTGTTAGTCTCTGTGTATCTCTATGGGTCTCTATGTATCTCTATGGGTTTCTATGTATCTCTATGGGTCTCTGTTAGTCTCTGTGTATCTCTATGGGTCTCTATGTATCTCTATGGGTCTCTGTTAGTCTCTGTGTATCTCTATGGGTCTCTATGTATCTCTATGGGTTTCTATGTATCTCTATGGGTCTCTGTTAGTCTCTGTGTATCTCTATGGGTCTCTATGTATCTCTATGGGTCTCTGTTAGTCTCTGTGTATCTCTATGGGTCTCTATGTATCTCTATGGGTCTCTGTTAGTCTCTGTGTATCTCTATGGGTCTCTATGTATCTCTATGGGTCTCTGTTAGTCTCTGTGTATCTCTATGGGTCTCTATGTATCTCTATGGGTTTCTATGTATCTCTATGGGTCTCTGTTGGTCTCTGTGTATCTCTATGGGTCTCTATGTATCTCTATGGGTCTCTGTTAGTCTCTGTGTATCTCTATGGGTCTCTATGTATCTCTATGGGTCTCTGTTAGTCTCTGTGTATCTCTATGGGTCTCTATGTATCTCTATGGGTGTCTATGTATCTCTATGGGTCTCTGTTAGTCTCTGTGTATCTCTATGGGTCTCTATGTATCTCTATGGGTCTCTATGTATCTCTATGGGTCTCTGTTAGTCTCTGTGTATCTCTATGGGTCTCTATGTATCTCTATGGGTTTCTATGTATCTCTATGGGTCTCTATGTATCTCTATGGGTCTCTGTTAGTCTCTATGTATCTCTATGGGTCTCTATGTATCTCTCTGGTCAGTTGAAAGCAGTCGCCCTCCAACAACAACGGAGGGTGGAAGAGCGACGCTCACAACAACGAGCGGAGCGCCGGGTGGCTAAAGCACAGCAAGTTGGCACAGTAGGGGGCACAGGTGGTGCATCAGCCAGTCATCTCGGTCATCTCAGTCAGTCGACCCGTGGCACCTGCTGGGTCTGCCCCGTGACCTCCTGCCAGCGGGCGTTCGACATTTCACGTGATAGTCTCAAGGTGCACTTGGCCTGGCACAAGCGTCGTGGTGACGTCACCACCACTTAGTGGCGAATGGTGGTTGTTGTTGTGTTCCCTTGTGTGTGTGCACGTGTGTGTGTGCACGTGTGTGTGTGTGTAAATCTATATGTACCCTTGAAATAGCTGACTACATCACCCTCTCATCTTAAGTGATTAAATACAGGATAGTGGAGGGTGTGTGTGTAGGCGTGTGTGTGTAGGCGTGCGTCTGTGTAGGCGTGTGTGTGTGTAGGCGTGTGTGTGTAGGCGTGCGTCTGTGTAGGCGTGTGTGTGTGTCTTTGTAGGCGTGCGTGTGTGCACGCGTGTGTGTGTAGGTGTGTGTGTGTAGGCGTGTGTGTAGGTGTGTGTGTGTATGTGTGTCGGTGTGTGGTAGGTGTGTGTGTAGGTGTGTGTGTGTGTAGGTGTGTAGGTGTGTGTGTGTGTAGGTGTGTGTGTAGGTGTGTGTGTGTGTAGGTGTGTGTGTGTGTAGGTGTGTGTGTAGGTGTGTGTGTGTGTAGGTGTGTGTGTAGGTGTGTGTGTGTGTAGGTGTGTGTGTGTAGGTGTGTGTGTGTGTAGGTGTGTGTGTGTGTAGGTGTGTGTGTGTAGGTGTGTGTGTGTGCTGGCCACCCACCCCATCGTGTACCCAGTCGCGACCTTCATAGGCACTGATACTACTAACAGCCCTTGCCCCAACATTCTGTTAGAGGCTACACGGGGGATCTTTGAATGTGTATCGGCGCTGCTACTCGCTACTAACAGCACTTGCCCCAACAGTCTGTTAGAGGCTACACGGGGGATCTTTGTCTGTGTATCGGCGCTGCTACTCGCTACTAACAGCACTTGCCCCAACAGTCTGTTAGAGGCTACACGGGGGATCTTTGTCTGTGTATAGGCGCTGCTACTTGCTACTACTAACAGCACTTGCCCCAACAGTCTGTTAGAGGCTACACGGGGGATCTTTGTCTGTGTATCGGCGCTGCTACTTGCTACTAACAGCACTTGCCCCAACATTCTGTTAGAGGCTACACGGGGGATCTTTGTGTATAGGCGCTGCTATTCGCTAACTAACAGCACTTGCCACTGCAGCCTGTTAGAGGCTACACGGGGGATCTTTGTCTTTGTACGTTGATTTTGATGATCTCATTTTACAAGAGTGAGTGAGTGAGATGGTGACCGAGAGAGTGAAAGAGTGAGTGAGTTGGTGAGATGGTGGGTGAGTGGATGAGTGGGTGAGTGAGATGGTGGATGAGTGAGTGAGTGGGTGAGTGAGTGGATGAGTGGGTGA
Source organism: Lethenteron camtschaticum (assembly GCA_018977245.1). Lineage (NCBI taxonomy): Eukaryota > Metazoa > Chordata > Hyperoartia > Petromyzontiformes > Petromyzontidae > Lethenteron > Lethenteron camtschaticum. Next base: position 4,118 of record WFAB01003744.1, read on the forward strand.
GTTAGTGAGTTGGTGAGATGGTGGGTGATTGAGTGGATGAGTGGGTGAGTGAGATGGTGGGTGAGTGAGTGGATGTGTGGGTGAGTTGGTGAGTTGGTGAGATGTTGGATGAGTGGGTGAGTGAATGAGTGGGTGAGTGAGATGGTGGGTGAGTGAGTGAGTGGATGAGTGGGTGGTGAGTGAGATGATAGGTGAGTGAGTGGATGAGTGGGTGAGTTGGTGAGTTGGTGAGATGGTGGATGAGTGGGTGAGTGAATGAGTGGGTGAGTGAGTGAGTGGGTTAGCAAATGACTGGGTGAGCGAATGAGTGGGTGAGTTGGTGAGATGGATGGTGGGTGGGTGAGTGGGTGAGTGGGTGAGTGAGATAGTGGGTTAATAAATGAGTGACTGGGTGAGCGAATGAGTGGGTGAGTTGGTGAGATGGATGGTGGGTGGGTGAGTGGGTGGGTCGGTGGATGAGTGGGTGAGTGAGATAGTGGGTTAATAAATGAGTGAGTGGGTGAGCGAATGAGTGGGTGAGCGAATGAGTGGGTGAGTTGGTGAGGTGGATGGTGAGTGGGTGGGTGAGTGGGTGAGTGGGTGAGTGAGATAGTGGGTTAATAAATGAGTGAGTGGGTGAGCGAATGAGTGGGTGAGTGAATGAGTGGGTGAGTTGGTTAGATGGATGGTGGGTGGGTGGATGAGTGGGTGAGTGAGATAGTGGGTTAATAAATGAGTGAGTGGGTGAGCGAATGAGTGGGTGAGCGAATGAGTGGGTGAGTTGGTGAGGTGGATGGTGAGTGGGTGGGTGAGTGGGTGAGTGAGATAGTGGGTTAATAAATGAGTGAGTGGGTGAGCGAATGAGTGGGTGAGTGAATGAGTGGGTGAGTTGGTTAGATGGATGGTGGTGGGTGGATGAGTGGGTGAGTGAGATAGTGGGTTAATAAATGAGTGAGTGGGTGAGCGAATGAGTGGGTGAGCGAATGAGTGGGTGAGTTGGTTAGATGGATGGTGGGTGGGTGGGTGAGTGGGTGGGTGTGTGAATGAGTGGGTGAGTCACTTTTGGGTCACCCTTTATAACAACAACATCCCAATGTGTCCTAACTTTTGGGCCACCTTGTATAATAATAACAGCCCCATATGTGTCCTAACTTTAGAAAGTGACGAGTGCATTTTACTTATGGCTCGCTGTACGTTCGCTAATAATAGCACTTGCCCCAACAGCCTGCGCGAGGCTACACGGGGGATCTTTGTCCTTGTGTTACGCGTCTCAATTGCAATGTTAAAATAGAGACGATGCGTCACCACCACCACCATCGTCATCAGCGCCGCCACGGCTGAATCGAGTGGTTAAATAGAGGCAGTAGCATCATCAGTATCATCATCAGCAGTAGTAGCAGCATCATCATCAGCATCATCATCATCAGCATCATCATCGGCATCATCAGCAGTAGCAGCATCATCAGCAGCAGCATCATCATCATCAGCAGCATCATCATCAGTAGCAGCATCATCAGCAGTAGCAGCATCATCATCAGCAGCAGCATCATCAGCAATAGCAGTAGCAGCATCATCAGCAATAGCAGTAGCAGCATCATCATCAGCATCATCATCAGCATCATCATCAGCAGTAGCAGCATCATCATCAGCATCATCATCAGCATCATCATCAGCAGTAGCAGCATCAGCATCATCATCATCAGCAGCAGCAGCAGCATCATCAGCATCATCAGCAGCATCATCATCAGCAGTATCATCATCATCAGCAGCATTATTCTCCCTCCCCTCCCTCCCTCTATGACCCAGTGTATCATCATCAGCATCATCACCATCAGTAACATCAGCAGTATCAGCATCAACATTATCATCATCAACATCAACATCATCAGCATCATCAGCATCATCATCAGTAACATCAGCAGTATCAGCATCATCATCATCATTCTCATCCACATTAACAAAGTCGTTTCTTTACAACAAGATTATAACGAGATTAGAACAGGATTATAACGGAATTTTAATAATATTCTCACAAGATTATAACCAGATTCTAACAAGATTCTAACAAGATGAAACAATATTCCAACAAGATTCTAACAAGATTCTAACAAGATGAAACAATATTCCAACAATATTCTAACAATATTCTAACAAGATTCTAACAAGATGAAACAATATTCCAACAAGATTCTAACAAGGTTGTACCACAATTCTAACAAGATTTTAATAAAATTATAATACGATTCCAACACGATTCTAGCTAGATTATAACAGGATTTTAACAAGATTCGAACAATTTTATTAAAATATTCTAACAAGATTATAACAAGACGAGAACTGGGTTCTAGCAATATTATAACAATATTCTAACAAGATCATAACACGATCATAACAAGATTTAATAAGATTCTAACAACATCATAACAAGATTATAACACTATGAGACATGTCCTTTACCAGTGGTAAAATATAGTTGTAGGTTTTTACCCTTTCAACTGGTACAAAAACTGACACCTTTATACAAGGCATCACGTTTGCAATAACCACAACACAAGCAGTCAAAATGCAAACAAAAAGAAACAACTTTGATGATGATGATAATGATATGCACTGTCCTTGAAGTTGATTGGTCCACACCCGAGACAGCTTTTCTTAGAGCCCAGTCTCCATTGGTGTTGGACCAGATGACGCCAAAAGGCGTACAACTCAAAGACAGCGCACTATCAGAGTATTGAGAGCTCGGGCGAAGCATTTACACTACGAGACCTCCTTTAGCAGTGGCAAAATATAGTGATAGGTTTTTACCCTTTCAACTGGTACAAAAACTGACACCTTTATACAAGGCAGGTGGTTCCTACCAGTATCATCCAGATGCACGCAAGTTACGCTTACTAATGACTAATTAACATGTCCCATACAAGCCGCTGCTACTGATGATGAGATCATGATGATGATCATGATCATGATATGATGATGATGATCGTGATCATGATCATGATATGATGATCGTGATAATGATGATCGTGATCATGATCATGATATGATGATCGTGATAATGATGATCGTGATCATGATCATGATATGATGATGATGATGAGAGAGACACGCAAACTACAAAAATACATCAGCAGGCATCGTCAGTGTCGGGATCGAACCCACAACCTCCTGTACACCAGGCGAGGTAGTCAACATCTCCTAGCCACTGTGCTGGATTATGTTAATCAGGGGCGTGGCTTACTATGCTAAGCAGGGGCGTGGCTTACTATGCCAAGTAGGATAGGGGGCGTGGCTTGGAGGTGTATGCTAATTAGGGGCGTGGCTAACTATGCTAAGTAGGATAGGGGGCGTGGCTACACGAGGGGGGCGTGGCTACACGAGGGGGCGTGGCTACACGAGAAGGGGGCGTGGCTACACGAGAAGGGGGCGTGGCTACACGAGAAGGGAGCGTGGCTACAACGAGAAGGGGGCGTGGCTACACCGAGAAGGGGGCGTGGCTACACGAGGGGGAGGGGCTACACGAGGGGGAGGGGCTACGCGAGGGGGAGGGGGAGGGGCTACGCGAGGGGGAGGGGCTACACGAGGGGGGGGAGGGGCTACGCGAGGGGGAGGGGCTACGCGAGGGGAGGGGCTACACGAGGGGGGGGCGCGTGACGTCAGTGGCGATCAAGCGGTTCGCAAAAGTGTCGGCAGTGGAGCGGCGAGATGAGGTGAGGTGGTTGTGGTGGTGGTGGTTGTGGTGGTGGTGGTTGTGGTGGTTGTGGTGGTGGTGGTGGTTGTGGTGGTGGTGGTTGTGGTGGTGGTGGTTGTGGTGGTTGTGGTGGTGGTGGTTGTGGTGGTGGTGGTGGTGGTGGTGGTTGTGGTGGTGGTTGTGGTGGTTGTGGTGGTGGTGGTTGTGGTGGTGGTGGTTGTGGTGGTTGTGGTTGGTGGTGGTGGTGGTTGTGGTGGTGGTTGTTGGTGGTGGTGGTGGTTGTGGTTGTGGTGGTGGTGGTTGTGGGTGGTGGTGGTGGTGGTGGTGGTTGTGGTGATGGTGGTTGTGGTGGTGGTGTGGTTGTGGTGGTGGTGGTGAGGTGGTGTGGTGTTGTGGTTGTGGTGGTGAGGGTTCTTATTACAGGAACGTGCTGTGTCCGTGTGTGTTTCTTTCATTGTGATGATGTTTGTGTCCAAGCGGGGACAACTTTGAAACCGCTGAAGTGTCGAGAGGGAGAGAGGGAGAGAGGGTTACATGGCCGCTTGCCTCCACGTGGTGTGTGTAGTGTAGTGTGTGTGTGTAGTGTGTGTGTGTAGTGTGTGTGTGTAGTGTGTGTGTAGGAGTGTGTGTAGTGTAGTGTGTGTGTGTAGTGTGTGTGTGTAGTGTGTGTGTAGGAGTGTGTGTGTAGGAGTGGTGTGTGTGTAGTGTGTGTAGGAGTGGTGTGTGTAGTGTGTGTGTAGTGTGTGTGTGTGGTGTGTGTGTTTGTAGTGTGTGTGTGTGTTGTGTGTGTGTGTGTGTGTGTGTGTGGTTGTGTGTGTGTGGTGTGTGTGTATAGTGTGTGTGTAGGAGTGTGTGTAGTGTAGTGTGTGTGTGTAGTGTGTGTGTGTAGTGTGTGTGTAGGAGTGTGTGTGTAGGAGTGGTGTGTGTGTAGTGGTGTGTAGGAGTGGTGTGTGTAGTGTGTGTGTAGTGTGTGTGTGTGGTGTGTGTGTGTAGTGTGTGTGTGTAGTGTGTGTGTGTAGTGTGTGTGTGTGGTGTGTGTATAGTGTGTGTGTGTGGTGTGTGTGTGTAGTGTGTGTGTGTGGTGTGTGTGTGTAGTGTGTGTGTGTGGTGTGTGTGTAGTGTGTGTAGTGTAGTGTGTAGTGTAGTGTGTGTGTAGTGTGTGTGTGTAGTGTAGTGTGTGTGTAGTGTGTGTGTGTAGTGTGTGTGTGTGGTGTGTGTGTGTGTAGTGTGTGTGTAGGAGTGGTGTGTGTGTAGTGTGTGTAGGAGTGGTGTGTGTAGTGTAGTGTGTGTAGTGTGTGTGTAGTGTGTGTAGTGTGTGTGTAGTGTGTGTAGGGGTAGTGTGTGTGTGTAGTGTGTGTAGTGTGTAGTGTGTGTGTGTAGTGTGTGTAGTGTGGTGTGTGTAGTGTGTGGTGTGTGTGTAGTGTGTGTGTGTAGTGTGTGTAGGGGTGGTGTGTGTAGTGTGTGTAGTGTGTGTAGTGTGTGTGTAGAGGTGTGTGTAGTGTGAGTGTGTAGTGTGTGTAGGGGTGGTGTGTGTAGTGTGTGTAGTGTAGTGTGTGTGTAGTGTGTGTGTGTGGTGTGTGTGTAGTGTGTAGTGTGGTGTGTGTGTAGTGTGTGTAGGGGTGGTGTGTGTGTGTGTAGTGTGTGTGTAGTGTGTGTGTGTAGTGTGTGTGTGTGTAGTGTGGTGTGTAGTGTGTGTGGTGTGTAGTGTGTGTGTGTAGTGTGTGTGTGTAGTGTGTGTGGGTGGTGTGTGTAGTGTGTGTGTAGTGTGTGTGTGTAGTGTGTGTGTGTGTAGTGTGTGTGGGGTGGTGTGTGTAGTGTGTGTGTGTAGTGTGGTGTGTAGTGTGTGTAGGGGTGAGTGTGTGTAGTGTGTGTGTGTAGTGTGTGTGTAGTGTGTGTGTGTAGTGTGTGTGTGTGTAGTGTGTGTGTGTAGTGTGTGTGTAGTGTGTGTAGTGTGTGTGTGTAGGGGTGTGTGTGTAGGGGTGTGTGTGTAGGGGGTGTGTGTGTAGGGGTGTGTGTGGTGTGTGTGTGTGTAGGGGTGTGTGTGTAGGGGTGTGTGTGTAGGGGTGTGTGTGGTGTGTGTGTGTGTAGGGGTGTGTGTGTAGGGGTTGGTGTGTGTTGTGTGTGTAGTGTGTGTAGGGGTGGTGTGTAGGGGTCGGGTGTAGGGGTGGGGTGTGTAGGTGGTTGTAGGTGTGTGTAGTGTGTGTAGGGGTCGTGTGTGTGTGTAGGTGTGTGTAGTGTGTGTAGTGTGTGTAGGGGTGGTGTGTGTGTGTGTGTAGGTGTGTGTAGAGTGTGTAGTGTGTGTAGTGGGTGTAGGTGTGTGTGTGTGTGTAGGTGTGTGTGTGTGGTGTGTGTCGGGGTGGTGTGTGTGTGTCTGTGTGTGTCTGTGTGTGTGTGTAGGGGTGGTCTGTGTAGGGTAGGTGTGTGTAGGTGTGTGTGTGTAGTGTGTGTGTAGGGGTGTAGGTGTGTGTGTAGGGGTGGTGTGTGTGTGTAGGGGTGCATAGGGGTGTGTGCGTGTGGGGTGTGTAGGGGTGGTGTGTGTGTGTCTGTGTGTGGGGAGCGGTGGTGCAGCGGTTAGCGCTGCGCTATGAACCCGGCGACCCGGGTTCGATTCCCGCTCACGGCAACCAACACCACCGGTGACGATTATCTGAACCGGTCCTGGGCCTCCCCTAGGTCGACTCAGCCTCAAATGAGTACCTGGTGCGGTGTGTAATAAACATCGCAACTGGGGAGACAAAGGCGGTCGGGCGTGGTGCTGGCCACCCACCCCCTCGTGTGCCGTGCCGGCCTTCATAGGTGCTCGCTAACAGCACTTGCCCCTACAGTCTGTGAAGGCTACACGGGGGATCTTTGTCTTTGTTTCGTGTGTAGGGGTGGTGTGGGTGTGTGTGTAGGTGTGTAGGGGTTTGTGTAGGTGTAAGGGTGTGTGTGTGTACGGGTGGTGTGTGTGTAGGTGTGTGTGTCACTGTGTGTGTGTGCGTGTGTGTGTGTGTCACTGTGTGTGTCACTGTGTCACTGTGTGTGTCACTGTGTCTGTGTGTGTGTCACTGTGTGTGTGTCACTGTGTGTGTGTGTGTCACTGTGTGTGTGTCACTGTGTGTGTGTGCGTGTGTGTGTCACTGTGTGTGTGTCACTGTGTGTGTGTGTGTCACTGTGTGTGTATGTATATCTGTGTGTGTGTCACTGTGTGTGTGTGTGTCACTGTGTGTGTGTCACTGTGTGTGTGTGCGTGTGTGTGTCACTGTGTGTGTGTCACTGTGTGTGTGTGTGTCACTGTGTGTGTATGTATATCTGTGTGTGTGTCACTGTGTGTGTGTGTGTCACTGTGTGTGTGTCACTGTGTGTGTATGTGTATCTGTGTGTGTGTCACTGTGTGTGTGTGTGTCACTGTGTGTGTCTGTGTGTCACTGTGCGTGTGGGGAGCGGTGGTGCAGCGGTTAGCGCTACGCCGCGCTACGAACCCGACGACCCGAGTTCGATTCCCGCTCAGGGCAACCAACACCACCGGTGACGATTATATGAACCGGTTCTGGGCCTCCCCTAGGTCGACTCAGCCTAAAATGAGTACCTGGTGCGGTGTGTAGTAAACATCGCTACTAGAGAGACAAAGGCGGCCGGGCGTGGTGCTGGTAGCCACCCCCTCGTGTGCCACAGCGCCGGTAGCCTTCATAGGTGCTGCTACTCGCTAACAGCACTTGCCCCGACAGTCTGTTGAGGCTACACGGGGGATCTTTGTCTGTGTATAGGTGCTGCTACTACTCGCTAACAGCACTTGCCCCGACAGTCTGTTGAGGCTACACGGGGGATCTTTGTCTGTGTATAGGTGCTGCTGCTACTCGCTAACAGCACTTGCCCCGACAGTCTGTTGAGGCTACACGGGGGATCTTTGTCTGTGTATAGGTGCTGCTACTACTCGCTAACAGCACTTGCCCCGACAGTTTGTTGAGGCTACACGGGGATCTTTGTCTGTGTATAGGTGCTGCTGCTACTCGCTAACAGCACTTGCCCCTACAGTCTGTTGAGGCTACACGGGGGATCTTTGTCTGTGTATAGGTGCTGCTACTACTCGCTAACAGCACTTGCCCCTACAGTCTGTTGAGGCTACACGGGGGATCTTTGTCTGTGTATAGGTGCTGCTACTACTCGCTAACAGCACTTGCCTCTACAGCCTGTTAGAGGCTACACGGGGGATCTTTGTACAGTACAGGACTGTGTGTGAACATGCCCAGGCATGTTCGTGTGTGGGTGAGTGAGTGGGTGAGTGAGTGGGTGAGTGGGTGAGTGGGTTGGTGAGTGGGTGGTGGGTGAGTGGTGAGTGAGTGGGTGAGTGAGTAGTGGGTGGGTGAGTGGTGGGTGAGTAGTGGGTGAGTGGGTGGGTGTGTGGGTGAGTGGTGGGTGAGTGAGTGGGTGAGTGGTGGGTGAGTGTGTGGGTGAATGGTGGGTGAGTGTGTGGGTGAATGGTGGGTGAGTGTGTGGGTGAGTAGTGGGGTGAGTGGGTGAGTGAGTAGTGGGTGAATAGTGGGTGAGTGTGTGGGTGAGTAGTGGGTGAGTAGTGGGTGAGTGTGTGGGTGAGTAGTGGAGTGAGTGAGTGTGTGGGTGAGTGGGTGAGTGAGTAGTGGGTGAGTGAAGTAGCGGAGTGAGTAGTGGGTGAGTAGATGAGTAGTGGGTGAGTGAGTGGGTGAGTGGTGGGTGAGTGAGTGGGGTGAGTGTGTGAGTGAGTAGTGTGTGAGTGAGTGGGTGAGTGGTGTGGGTGAGTAGTGGGGTGAGTGGGTGGGTGAGTGGGTGAGTGAGTGGAGTGAGTGAGTGGGGGTGAGTGGGTGAGTGAGTGGGTGAGTGAGTAGTGGGGGTGAGTGGGTGGGTGAGTGGAGTGAGTGGGGTGAGTGGTGGGTGAGTAGCTGGGTGAGTGAGTGGGTGAGTGAGTGAGTGAGAGTGGTGGTGATGAGTGGGTGAGTAGTGGGGTGAGTGGGTGAGTAGTAGTGGGTGGGTGAGTGGGTGGGTGAGTGGGGGTGAGTGAGTGGGTGAGTGGGTGAGTGGGTGGTGAGTAGTGGGTGAGGTGGGTGAGTAGTGGGGGTGAGTGAGTGGGGGTGGTGAGTGGGTGAGTGGGTGAGTGAGTGGGGGTGAGTAGTGGGGTGAGTGAGTGGGTGAGTGAGTGGGGGTGAGTGAGTGGGTGAGTGTGAGTAGTGGGTGAGTGAGTGGGTGAGTGGG
>WFAB01003745.1:0-12921 GCA_018977245.1 Lethenteron camtschaticum
TCGATCTCTCTCTCTCATCATCACGGTGGCTAGGAGATGTTGACTACCTCGCCTGGTACACAGGAGGTCGTGGGTTCGATCTCTCTCTCATCATCATCACGGTGGCTAGGAGATGTTGACTACCTCGCCTGGTATACAGGAGGTCGTGGGTTTCGATCTCTCTCTCATCATCATCAACGGTGGACTGAGAGATGTTGACTACCTCGCCTGGTATACAGGAGGTCGTGGGTTCGATCTCTCTCTCATCATCATCACGGTGGCTGGAGATGTTGACTACCTCGCCTGGTAACAGGAGGTCGTGGGTTCGATCTCTTCTCTCATCATCATCACGGTGGCTGGGAGATGTTGACTACCTCGCCTGGTACGCAGGAGGTGTGGGTTCGATCTCTCTCTCTCATCATCATCACGGTGGCTGGGAGATGTTGACTACCTCGCCTGGTATACAGGAGGTCGTGGGTTCGATCTCTCTCTCTCATCATCATCACGGTGGCTGGAGATGTTGACTACCTCGCCTGGTATACCAGGAGGTCGTGGGTTCGATCTTCTCTCTCATCATCATCACGGTGGCTGGGAGATGTTGACTACCTCGCCTGGTACACAGGAGGTCGTGGTTCGATCTCTCTCTCATCATTCATCACGGTGGCTGGGAGATGTTGACTACCTCGCCTGGTACACAGGAGGTCGTGGGTTCGATCTCTCTCTCTCATCATCATCACGGTGGCTGGAGATGTTGACTACCTCGCCTGTATGCAGGAGGTCGTGGGTTCGATCTCTCTTCTCATCATCATCACGGTGCTGGGAGATGTTGACTACCTCGCCTGGTACGCAGGAGGTCGTGGGTTCGATCTCTCTCTCTTCATCATCCACGGTGGCTGGGAGATGTTGACTACCTCGCCTGGTACGCAGGAGGTCGGTGGGTTCGATCTCTCTCTTCATCAATCATCACGGTGGCTGGGAGATGTTGACTACCTCGCCTGGTATACAGGAGGTGGTGTGGTTTCGATCTCTCTCTCTCATCATCATCACAGGTGGCTGGAGATGTTGACTACCTCGCCTGGTACAGCAGGAGGTCGTGGGTTCGATCTCTCTCATCATCATATCACGGTGGCTGGGAGATGTTGACTACCTCGCCTGGTACACAGGAGGTCGTGGGTTCGATCTCTCTCTCATCATCATCACGGTGGCTGGGAGATGTTGACTACCTCGCCTGTACACAGGAGGTCGTGGTTCGATCTCTCTCTCATCATCATCACGGTGGCTGGAGATGTTGACTACCTCGCCTGGTATACAGGAGGTCGTGGGTTCGATCTCTCTCTCTTCATCATCATCACGGTGGCTGGGAGATGTTGACTACCTCGCCTGGTACGCAGGAGGTCGTGGGTTCGATCTCTCTCTCATCATCATCACGGTGGCTGGGAGATGTTGACTACCTCGCCTGGTACCAGGAGGTCGGGGTTCGATCTCTCTCTATCATGCATCACTGCTGGAGATGTTTTGACTACCTCGCAGGTACGCGGGTCGGGGTTGTTTCTCTCTCTCATCATCACACGGTGGCTGGGAATGTTGACTACCTCGCCTGGTACGCAGGAGGTCGTGGGTTCGATCTCTCAATCACACTGCGAATGTCTGCTGCTGCTGGTATATTCTGGAGTCTGCGTCTCTCTCTCTCATCATCATCTACGGTGGCTAGGGAGATGTTGACTACCTCGCCTGGTACGCAGGAGGTCGTGGGTTCGATCTCCCTCTCATCATCATCACGGTGCAGGAAATGTTGACTACCTCGCCTGGTACCAGGAGTCGTGGGTTCGATCTCTCTCTCATCATCATCACGGTGGCTGGGAGATGTTGACTACCTCGCCTGGTACGCAGGAGGTCGTGGGTTCGATCCCAACCCTGACGATGCCTGCTGCTCTAGATTGGGGTCTGCGTCTTCTCTCTCTCTCTTCATCATCACGGTGGCTGGGAGATGTTGACTACCTCGCCTGGTACACAGGAGGTCGTGGGTTCAATCCCAACCCTGACGACGCCTGCTGCTGTATATTTGGAGTCTGCGTTTCTCTCATCATCATCATCACGGTGGCTAGGATATGTTAACTACCTCGTCGCAGATGTCCGCATCTCTTTGCGCGTGTCGCCATCCACCGCGTGTGCCCGACTGTCAAAATGAAATCTGAGCACCTCTTTAATTACGATCATCGATTACCTCTTTATTGATTTATAATTTTTTAAACAAACAAACAAACAAAACCCACCCCCCACACACGTCGTTCATGAACAAAAATAAAACAAAACTGATTATAAATTATAATATAATTATATAATAAAAAGAGGCCCTTTCATTGGCGAAGATAGTTGGAGCCGGCGAAACGCGACGGCGAGAAAAAAAAAACCAACTATACAGATCCGCATTTACATAAATAATCTATTTGTCTGCTGATTATGTAGTTCGTCGCTGGTTAATTTAATAGAGCTGCCTCAGACATTAACACCAAACCCTATGTGAGCCTTAGTCTGCCTCTACGAATCCACTCGGCACTGAACCCTAAAAATCCTCGTGTTCTTCATCGGGTATTAACACAAGAATATGATGAAGCTAAGGGGAGCCTTAGTCGGCTCGAGTCACTAACCACAGAACCCTAAGACATCTAAAGTGTAATTAGTCTGGCTCCTGATCTCAGGCATTAATACAAGACCATAATTAACTTAAGAGCACCTTAGTCTGGCTCTGAGTCCACTAAACACTAACCCTAAGACATCTAAAGTGTAATTAGTCTGGCTCTATGATCTTCAGGCATTAACACAAGACCATAATAACTTAAGAGCACCTTAGTCTGGCTCTGAGTCACAAACACTCAACCCTAAGACATCTAAAGTGTCATTAGTCTGGCTCTCTGATCTTCAGGCATTAACACAAGACCGCAATTAACTTAAGCGAGCCTTAGTCTGGCTCTATGAGTCACTAACACAGAACCCTAAGACATCTTAAAGTGTCATTTTCTGGCTCTCCTATCCTCAGGCATTAATACAAGACCGTAATTAACTTAAGAGAGCCTTAGTCTGGCTCTGAGTCACTAACACAGAACCCTAAGACATCTAAAGTGTAATCGTCCTGGCTCTCTGATCTTCAGGCATTAATACAATACCGTAAGTAACTTAAGATAGCCTTAGTCTGGCTCTATGAATCACTAACACTCAACCCTAAGACATCTAAAGTGTCATTAGTCTGGCTCTCTGATCCTCAGGCATTAATACAAGATCATGAGTAACTTAAGCGAGCCTTAGTCTGGCTCTATGACTCACTAACACAGAACCCTTAGACATCTTGAAGTGTCATTAGTCTGGCTCTCTGATCTTCAGGCTTTAACACAAGACCGAAAGTAACTTAAGAGAGCCTTAGTCTGGCTCTATGAGACACTAACACAGAACCCTAAGACATCTAAAAGTGTCATTCGTCTGGATCTCCTATCCTCAGGCATTAATACAAGACCGTAATTAACTAAGAGAGCCTTAGTCTGGCTCTATGAGTCACTAACACTCAACCCTAAGACATCTTAAAGTGTCATTTGTCTGGCTCTCTTATCCTCAGGCATTAACACAAGACCATGATGAAGCTAAGGAGCCTTTGTCTGGCCTAGAGTCACTAACACCAATCCTAAACATTAAAGTGTCATTAGTCTGGCTCTCTTATCTCAGGCATTAATACAAGACCGTAATTAACTTAAGACGCCTTAGTCTGGCTCTATGACTCACTAACACTCCAACCCTAAGACATCTAAAGCGTAATTAGTCTGGCTCTCTGATCTTCAGGCTTTAACACAAACCACAAGGGACCTTAGACAGCCTTAGTCTGGCTCTGTGAGTCTTGCTCATGAACGCTGAACCTTACAACATCTAAAGTATCTTAGTCTGGCTCCACGAACCTCGGCTTTAATACGATACCATACGGAACCTTCAAGGGCTTAGTCTGGCTCTCTGAGTCTGCTCACGAATCTGAATCCGACGAAATCTAAAATCTCCTTAGTCTGGCTCCGTGAGTCTAGCTCGTGAACCCTGAACCCTACAAAATCTAAAGTCTTCTAGTCAGGCTCCACGAGACTCGGACTTTAAGATAAAACCATAAAAAACCTTCGAGAGCCTTCGTCTGGCCCGGAGTCTTGCTCGAACGCTGATCCCTCCGAATATGAAGTCCCTTGTCACCTCCATGAGCCTCGGCTTTAAACACAAGACCATACGGACATTTGAGAGCCTAGTCTGGCTCCGTGAGTCTGCTCACGAACGCTGAACGCTACGAAATCTAAAGTCTCCTTAGTTTGGCTTCGCGAGCCTCGGACTTTAACACTGAACGCTTAAAAGAGTCCTGAGAAACCCTGCCTGACGCACCGTGTCTCTCACGTGCATTCGCTACACCACAGAGGCTCTCCAGCTGAAACGGGCCACGGACACCAGCGGCACCAACGCCTCAGCATGCGTCTTTTCCGAGCGAATAGTCCCGCGGGTTTAAAACCGTCGCTCAACAAACACTCGCTTGAAATATCGGTGGGGGGCAGGGGCGGCGGTCAGGTTACGGCAGAGGTCGCAACCGGGTACCCGATACCCGTACCTACCCGACACCCGGCTACCGGGTACCGTTTGCGACCCTGGTGCCGCGGGTACGTGTACGGGTAGACCGTGAGTCACTGGTGAGTCACCGTTTGTCACTCATTTCCCAACGTCTTGTCTCTTCTCACAATTCAAGTTCCTAGAATCAACCCACCCGCGCCTGCAACGTGGCTTCATCCCAGAGGTCGAAATCGGGTACCCGATACCTGTACCCTACCCGTACCCGGTCGGTACGGGTAGGGTACGGGTACGGCCGGGTATGGGTACGGGTACCCGTTTGCGACCCTGGTGCGGCCAGGTACGGGTACGGGTACGGAATCAAAACCCGTTTGCGACCTCTGGGGTACGGCGGCGTACTGCGTCGCGCGCAATCGATGGAGGCCACGCGATCGCCGGGGATAGGGTGGCACCAGCGATCCGTAGATCAGGCCTGGTGCATCGTGGCCAACCATATCCGTCGCGTGGGGGCGGCCGTTCGATTGGTGGCGAGCAGCGACGTCGGTGAGAGGGTGGCCATTTTGTAGCGAGTGATCAGAGACATCAATAGGAGGGCGGCCATTTTGTTGCGGGTGATCAGCGACGTCAATAGAGGCGGCCATTTTGTTCCGGGTGATCAGCGACGCCAATAGGAGGGCGGCCATTTGTTGCGGGTGATCAGCGACGTCAATAGGAGGGCGGCCATTTTGTTGCGGGTGATCAGAGACGTCAATAGGAGGGCGGCCATTTTGTTGCGGGTGATCAGAGACGTCAATAGAGGGCGGCCATTTTGTTGCGGGTGATCAGCGATGTCAATAGGAGGGTGGCCATTTGTTGCGGGTGATCAGCGACGTCAATAGGAGGGCGGCCATTTGTTGCGAGTGATCATAGACGTCAATAGGAGGGCGGCCATTTTGTTGCGGGTGATCAGCGACGTCAATAGGAGGCGGCCATTTTGTTGCCGGGATCAGCGATGTCAATAGGAGGCGGCCATTTTGTTGCGAGTGATCAGAGACGTCAATAGGAGGGCGGCCATTTTGTTGCGGGTGATCAACGACGTCAATAGGAGGGCGGCCATTTTGTTGCCGGTGATCAGCGACGTCAATAGGAGGGCGGCCATTTTGTTGCGGGTGATCAGAGACGTCAATAGGAGGGCGGCCATTTTGTTGCAGGTGATCAGCGACGCCAATAGGAGGGCAGCCATTTTGTTGCGGGTGATCAGCGACGTCAATAGAGGGCGCCATTTTGTTGCGAGTGATCAGAGACGTCAATAGGAGGGCGGCCATTTTGTTGCGGGTGATCAGCGACGTCAATAGGAGGGTGGCCATTTTGTTGCCGGTGATCAGCGATGTCAATAGGAGGGCGGCCATTTTGTTGCGAGTGATCAGAGACGTCAATAGTAGGGCGGCCATTTTGTTGCGGGTGGCCAGCGACGCCGGCGTGGGAGCGTTCGATTTGCTCGAGGGGGTGAGCGGCGGCGGATCCGTCGTCGTCGGCAGGAGGGTGGTCGTCTTCTTGGTGGGCATGATGGGGTCGACGGGACGACGGCCATTTCGTTGCGAGCTTGTCGTCGTGACATCGGTTGGTGAGGGCGGCCATCGCCGCGGGATCACGTGGGCCGAGGCCCGGTGCATCGGCTCCCCCTTCCAGGCCAGCCGCGCGTGGCCCGGCCTTGCGCGGCGTCTGTGCGTTGGGACGGTCGGCTAAGGCCTGTAGCCGGGGGTCGGGCAGGCTGCGGGGCCCTTGCGGCGCAGTTGCGGGGGCTGCGCTGATCCTACGACAAGGCCCGCCGCGATGGAGTCGTCCACCCAGTGCTAGTGTCGCGTCGGCTTCTGCCTGAGAGAACGGGGAAGAGACGAGGTTGAGCACCCCCACTGCGCTGGCAAAAGCCTTGGCTAGGATGAGGCCCAGCCTTGAAGGCCCAAACACACGGCCAAGGCAACAAAGGAGTGGCTCAAGAAGAAGCACATTAAGGTCCTGGAGTGGCCTAGCCAGTCTCCAGACCTTAAGCTGTGGAGGCAGCTGAAGGTTCGAGTTGCCAAACGTCAGCCTTGAAACCTTAATGACTTGGAGAAGATCTGCAAAGAGGAGTGGGACAAAATCCCTCCTGAGATGTGTGCAAACCTGGTGGCCAACTACAAGAAACGTCTGACCTCTGTGATTGCCAACAAGGGTTTTGCCACCAAGTACTAAGTCATGTTTTGCAGAGGGGATCAAATACTTATTTCCCTCATTAAAATGCAAATCAATTTATAACATTTTTGATATGCGTTTTTCTGGATTTTGTTGTTGTTATTTTGTCTCTCACTGTTCAATAAACCTACCATTAAAATTATAGACTGATCATTTCTTTGTCAGTGGGCAAACGTACAAAATCAGCAGGGGATCAAATACTTTTTCCCTCACTGTATACACCTGCTATCTCTCTCTCTCTAAACCAGCTCAAGCTTCCCGTAACACCGCGTCACTTCGGTGTGTGACTAGCCCCACTGTGAATCCCTTCCCACTAATCTATAGATCTCCGTCACTCTAAACCAGCTGAAGCTCCCCGCCCCCCCATACACCGCCTGACTTATGTGAGGCCACCGCCACTCTGAATTCCCACCCCGTGAAACCAGACGCCGCTCCTCTGTGGAGCTCACTTCGCCACACTCAAATTTCGATTTAAAGCTTTCGTGACTGCAGGGATTCATCTTCTTGGTTCTTTCGGTAAAGTCACGTAGAAGGGAAATAGTAAAATAATAAAACATTAAAATTCTCACGACGTTTCGATTGCAACACAAGCAATCATCATCAGGTGTGAAAACCACAGCACCTGATGATGATTGCTTGTTTTGCAATCGAAACGTCGTGAGAATGTCATTGTTTTATTTTTTGTTATTTTACTATTTCCCTTCTACGCGACTTTACCGAAAGAACCAAGAATATGAAACTATTTTCTCCCGACTAAACCACTCTTAAATTTCGATTTAAAGCTTTCGTGACTGCAGGGATTCATCTTCTTCGTTCTTTTGGTAAAGTCATCACGTAGAAGGGAAATAATAAAGTAATAAAAATAAAACATATTTTTTATTATGTTTTATTTTATTATTTTATTATTTCCCTCGCCACACTCCTTCCCTCTGCTCCCCACCTCTCATTTTTATCCCTTACTTGAACTAAAGTATAACACTAAACGTTATTTTTTCTTTTGCATATGTAATGTAGGTCGTGGAAGCGACTTCTGGAATCGGTCTCTATTTGTCTTTCGTTCACAACACTCCATCTTACTCCTTCACGCTTCTGACAGACAGGGTGAGAGGGAGAGAGAGAGACACGCGCGGCCACGTGGCAGCCTGGACCACGTGTCAGCCTGGACCACGTGGCAGCCTGGACCACGTGGCGCAGCCTGGACCACGTGGGGCAGCCTGGACCACGTGGCAGCCTGGACCACGTGGGGCAGCCTGGATCACGTGGGCAACCTGGACCACGTGGCAGCCTGGACCCCGATCCAGCGTGGCCTCACCCTCCGTTCGTTCCAGATCTGACCACGTGTTGTCCGTCTCCACCCCTTTTAATACCCGGGTCACGTGGTACCTTTCCACCAATCCTGGTTAACCTCCATGGAATCTTCCAGACTCCATCATAGGCTCCCGGGACCGCGCCCCTGACTCGTCTTCCCATTGGCTGTGGCCAAAGCCAGCAGAACCAATCCTCTACTTGCAGCTGTCACCTTCCATTACGTCAGGGCCACACCCCTAGACTTCCCCCCATTGGCTATGGGCCAGGACCGTAGAGCCAATCATCGTAACGAGGTGTGATCCATCAGCAACCCGGGTATATCCTCACATTACACATATAAGGCCCACTGAGCTAAACAGTTATTTTTCAGAAGCGACCTGGCTAACACAAATGATCGCTCAACGACATTGGCTTATTGTCACGTCGACATTCACAACAGCAGCCAAACGATTTAAAGCTTTCGTGACTGCAGGGATTCATCTTCTTGATTTTTTCGGTAAAGTCACGTAGAAGGGAAGTAATAAAATAATAAAAATAAAACATAATAAATAATTCTCACGACGCTTCGGCTGCTTGCGTTGTGGCCGAAGCGTCGTGAGAATTATTTATTATGTTTTATTTTTATTATTTTATTACTTCCTTCTACGTGACTTACCGAAAAAACCAAGAAGAAGCAGTCAAACGCTCTAAATGCATATTTCTAATTGTGGAGGGAAGAAACCAGAGGACCCGGAAAAAAATCCACGCGACACAGGAGAGAGAGACACGCAAACTCCAGGGTCGGGATCGAACCCACGACCTCCTGTATGATAATTGTTTTTTTTTTACCCTTCTATCTGGCAACAAAACTGACACCTTTTTACAAGGAGTCATGTTTGCATAGACCACAATACCTGCAGCCATAATGCAAACAAAAAACATAACTCTGATAATATATGCACTGTCCTTGAAGTTGATTGGGAGTGAGTGTGTGTGAGTGAGTGTGTGAGTGAACAGGTGTGTGAGTGTGCGAGCGGGTGAGTGAGTGTGCGAGCGGGTGAGTGAGTGTGCGAGTGGGTGTGCGAGTGAGTGTGCGAGCGGTGAGTGAGTGTGCGAGCGGGCGTGCGAGTGTGCGAGCGGGTGTGCGAGTGTGCAAGCGGGTGAGTGAGTGGTGAGCGGGTGAGTGAGCGGTGAGCGGTGTGTGAGCGGGTGAGCGAGTGTGTGAGCGGGTGAGTGTGCGAGCGGGTGAGCGAGCGTGCGAGTGGGTGAGCGAGCGTGTGAGTGAGCGGGTGAGTGAGTGTGTGAGCGGGTGAGTGAGTGTGTGAGTGAGTGAGTGTGTGAGCGGTGAGTGAGTTTTGAGCGGGTGAGCGAGTGTGTGAGCGGGTGAGCGAGTGTGTGAGTGAGTGAGTGTGTAAGCAGGTGAGTGAGTGAGAGAGTGTGTGAGCAGGTGAGTGAGTGTGTGAGCGGATGTGTGAGTGAGTGAGCGGGTGAGTGAGTGTGTGAGCGGGTGAGTGTGTGAGCGGGTGAGTGTGTGAGCGGGTGAGCGAGTGTGTGAGCGGTGAGTGAGTGAGTGGGTGAGTGAGTGTGTGAGCAGGTGAGTGAGCGGGTGAGCGGGTGAGTGAGTGAGTGTGTGAGCGGGTGAGTGAGTGAGTGTGTGAGTGAGTGTATGAGCGGGTGATGAGCGTGTGTGTGAGTGAGTGAGTGTATGAGCGGGTGAGTGAGTGTGTGAGCGGGTGAGTGAGTGAGTGAGCGGGTGAGTGAGTGAGTGAGTGTGTGAGCGGGTGAGCGTGTGAGTGAGTGAGTGAGTGTGTGAGTGAGTGAGTGTGTGAGTGTGTGAGTGAGCGTGTGAGTGTGTGAGTGAGTGAGTGAGCGGGTGAGTGAGTGTGTGAGTGTGTGAGTGAGTGAGTGTGTGAGTGTGTGAGTGTGTGAGTTGTGTGTGAGTGTGTGAGTGTGTGAGTGTGTGAGTGTGTGAGTGAGTGAGGTGGTGAGTGAGTGAGTGAGTGAGTGTGTGAGTGTGTGAGTGAGTGAGTGAGTGTGTGAGTGAGTGAGCGAGTGAGTGTGTGAGTGTGTGAGTGTGTGAGTGTGTGAGTGTGTGAGTGAGTGAGTGTGTGAGTGAGTGAGTGAGTGTGTGAGTGTGTGAGTGTGTGAGTGAGTGAGTGAGTGTGTGAGTGTGTGAGTGAGTGTGTGAGCGGGTGAGTGAGTGAGTGTGTGAGCGAGTGAGTGAGTGAGCGGGTGAGTGAGTGTGTGAGTGAGTGAGTGAGCGGGTGAGTGAGTGTGTGAGTGGGTGAGTAAGTGAGCGGGTGAGCGGGTGAGTGAGTGAGTGAGTGTGTGAGGAGGTGAGTGAGCGGGTGAGTGAGTGTGTGAGTGAGTGTATCAGCAGGTGAGTAAGTGTGTGAGCGTGTGAGTGAGTGAGTGTGCGAGCGGGTGAGTGCATGAGCAGGTGAGTGAGTGAGTGATCAAGTCACCCGCGAAGCAGAGGTTGTTCTTGCAGCGGCCACCGTAGCTTGGAGGGACTGGGAGCAGGGCCGGCCTCGGCGGTATGGAACTTGACCCATCCAGTTCCCTCTGCAAGCACACACGGCCATATAGGTGAGTGTAGGGCTCTATGGGTTTGTGTAGGACTCTATGGGTTTGTGTAGGAGTCTGTGAGAGTGTGGGACCCTATGAGTGTGTGTAGGTGTCTGTGAGAGTGTGGGACCCTATGTGTGTGTGTAGGTGTCTATGAGAGTGTGTTTAGGTGTCTATGGGTGTGTGTAGGTGTCTATGGGTGTGTGTAGGTGTCTATGAGAGTGTGGGAGGTCTATGGGTGTGTGTAGGTGTCTAAGGGTGTGTGTAGGTGTCTATGGGTGTGTGTAGGTGTCTAAGGGTGTGTGTAGGTGTCTATGGAGTGTGGGGGTCTATGGGTGTGTGTAGGTGTCTATGGTGTGTGTAGGTGTCTATGGGTGTGTGTAGGTGTCTAAGGGTGTGTGTAGGTGTTATGGGTGTGTGTAGGTGTCTATGGGTGTGTGTAGGGCTCTATGGGTTTGTGTAGGTTTCTATGAGAGTGTGGGACCCTATGGGTGTGTGTAGGTGTCTCTATGAGAAAGTGGGACCCTATGGGCGTGTAGGTGTCTATGAGAGAGTGGGACCTATGAGTGTGTAGGTGTCTATATGAGAGTGTGGGACCCTATGGTGTGTGTAGGTGTCTATGGGTGTGTGTAGGTGTCTATGAGAGTGTGGGACCCTATGGGTGTGTGTAGGTGTCTATGGGTGTGTGTAGGTGTCTATGGGTGTGTGTAGGTGTCTATGGGTGTGTGTAGGTGTCTAAGGGTGTGTGTAGGTGTCTATGAGGGTGTGGGGGGTCTATGGGTGTGTGTAGGTGTCTAAGGGTGTGTGTAGGTGTCTATGAGGGTGTGGGGGTCTATGGGTGTGTGTAGGTGTCTATGGGTGTGTGTAAGGGTCTGTGAGAGAGTAGGTGTCTATGATAGTGGTGGGACCCTATGGGTGTGTGTAGGGCTCTATGTGTGTGTGTAGGGTCTGTGAGAGTGTGGGACCCTATGGGTGTGTGTAGGTGTCTATGGGTGTGTGTAGGTGTCTAATGGGTGTGTGTAGGTGTCTTTGAGAGAGTGGGACCCTATGGGTGTGTAGGTGTCTATGAGAGTGTGGGACCCTATGGGTGTGTGTAGGTGTCTATGAGAGTGTGGGACCCTATGGGTGTGTAGGTGTCTTTGAGAGAGTGGGACCCTATGGGTGTGTAGGTGTCTCTATGAGAGTGTGGGACCCTATGGGTGTGTGTAGGTGTCTATGAGAGAGTGGGACCCTATGGGTGTGTAGGTGTCTATGAGAGAGTGGGACCCTATGGGTGTGTGTAGGGCTCTATGTGTGTGTGTAGGGGTCTGTGAGAGTGTGGGACCCTATGGGTGTGTGTAGGTGTCTATGGGTGTGTGTAGGTGTCTATGGGTGTGTGTAGGTGTCTTTGAGAGAGTGGGACCCTATGGGTGTGTAGGTGTCTATGAGAGTGTGGGACCCTATGGGTGTGTGTAGGTGTCTATGAGAGTGTGGGACCCTATGGGTGTGTAGGTGTCTTTGAGAGAGTGGGACCCTATGGGTGTGTAGGTGTCTCTATGAGAGAGTGGGACCCTATGGGTGTGTGTAGGTGTCTATGAGAGTGTGGGACCCTATGGGTGTGTAGGTGTCTTTGAGAGAGTGGGACCCTATGGGTGTGTAGGTGTCTCTATGAGAGTGTGGGACCCTATGGGTGTGTGTAGGTGTCTATGAGAGAGTGGGACCCTATGGGTGTGTAGGTGTCTATGAGAGAGTGGGACCCTATGGGTGTGTAGGTGTCTATGGGTGTGTGGGACCCTATGGGTGTGTAGGTGTCTATGGGTGTGTGGGACCCTATGGGTGTGTAGGTGTCTATGAGAGTGTGGGACCCTATGGGTGTGTAGGTGTCTATGAGAGTGTGGGACCCTATGGGTGTGTAGGTGTCTATGGGTGTGTGGGACCCTATGAGTGTGTAGGTGTCTATGAGAGTGTGGGACCCTATGGGTGTGTAGGTGTCTATGGGTGTGTGGGACCCTATGGGGGTGTAGGTGTCTATGAGAGTGTGGGACCCTATGGGGGTGTAGGTGTCTATGAGAGTGTGGGACCCTATGGGGGTGTAGGTGTCTATGAGAGAGTGGGACCCTATGGGTGTGTAGGTGTCTATGAGAGTGTGGGACCCTATGGGTGTGTAGGTGTCTATGAGAGAGTGGGACCCTATGGGTGTGTGTAGGTGTCTCTATGAGAGAGTGGGACCCTATGGGTTTGTGTAGGTATCTATGGGTGTGTGTAGGTGTCTATGAGAGTGTGGGGGGGGGTCTATGGGTGTGTGTGGTGTCTATGGGT
>WFAB01003746.1:0-12916 GCA_018977245.1 Lethenteron camtschaticum
CTGTGGGTCTCTGCGTGATGCGTCTGTGGGTCTCTGTGTAGTGAGTCTGTGGTCTCTGTGTGACGAGTCTGTGGGTCTCTGTGTGATGAGTCTATGGGTCTCTGTGTGATGAGTCTGTGGGTCTCTGTGTGATGAGTCTATGGGTCTCTGTGTGATGAGTCTGTGGGTCTCTGTGTGATGAGTCTGTGGGTCTCTGTGTGGTGAGTCTGTGGTCTCTGTGTGATGAGTCTATGGGTTGCTGTGTGGTGTGTCTATGGTCTCTGTGTGGTGTGTCTATGGCTCTCTGTGTGGTGTGTCTATGGGTCTCTGTGTGGTGAGTATGTGGGTCTTTGTGTGGTGAGTCTGTGGGTCTCTGTGTGATAAGTCTATGGGTCTCTGTGTGTGGTGAGTCTGTGGATATCTGTGATGAGTCTATGGGTCTCTGTGTGGTGTGTCTATGGGTCTCTGTGTGATGAGTCTGTGGGTCTCTGTGTGGTGTGTCTATGGGTCTCTGTGTAGTAATGAGTCTATGGGTCTCTGTGTGGTGAGTCTATGGGTCTCTGTGTGATGAGTCTGTGGGTCTCTGTGTGATGAGTCTGTGGTCTCTGTGTGGTGATGAGTCTATGGGTCTCTGTGTGGTGAGTCTGTGGGTCTCTGTGTGATGAGTCGATGGGTTGCTGTGTGGTGTGTCTATGGGTCTCTGTGTGGTGTGTCTATGGGTCTCTGTGTGGTGTGTCTATGGGTCTCTGTGTGGTGAGTATGTGGGTCTTTGTGTGGTGAGTCTGTGGGTCTCTGTGTGATAAGTCTATGGGTCTCTGTGTGTTGGTGAGTCTGTGGATCTCTGTGATGAGTCTATGGGTCTCTGTGTGGTGTGTCTATGGGTCTCTGGTGTGATGAGTCTGTGGGTCTCTGTGTGGTGTGTCTATGGGTCTCTGTGTAGTAATGAGTGCTATGGGTCTCTGTGTGGTGAGTCTATGGGTCTCTGGTGTGATGAGTCTGTGGGTCTCTGTGTGATGAGTCTGTGGGTCTCTGTGTGGTGATGAGTCTATGGGTCTCTGTGTGATGAGTCTGTGGGTCTCTGTGTGATGAGTCTATGGGTCTCTGTGTGATGAGACTATGGGTCTCTGTGTGGTGTGTCTATGGGTTTCTGTGTGGTGCTGAGTATGGTGCTGGTCTCTGGTGTGATGGAGGTCTCGTGGGTCGTTCTGTGGTGTGGTATGTGGGTCTCTGTGTGGTGATTATATGGGTCTCTGTGTGGTATGTGGGTCTCTGTGTGTGAGTATATGGGTCGCTGTGTGGTGTGTCTATGGGTCTCTGTGTGGTGAATCTGTGGGTCTCTGTGTGGTGAGTCTGTGGTCCTGTGTGGTGAGTCTATGGGTCCTGTGTGGTGAATATATGGGTCGCTGTGTGGTGAGTCTATGGGTCTCTGTGTGGTGAGTCTATGGGTCTCTGGTGATGAGTCTATGGGTCCCTCTGTGTGGTGTGTCTGTGGTCTCTGTGTGATAAGTCTATGGGTCTCTGTGTGGTATGTAGGTCTCTGTGTGGTGAGTCTGTGTGTCTCTGTGTGGTGAGTCTACGGGTCTCTGTGTGATGAGTCTATGGGTCTCTGTGTGATGAGTCTATGGGTCTCTGTGTGATGAGTCTATGGGTCTCTGTGTGATGAGTCTGTGGGTCTCTGTGTGATGAGTCTGTGGGTCTCTGTGTGGTGTATCTATGAGTCTCTGTGTGGTGAGTCTATGGGTCTGTGTGTGATGAGTCTGTGGGTCTCTGTGTGGTGAATATATGGGTATCTGTGTGGTGAGTCTGTGGGTCTCTGTGTGGTGAGTCTGTGGGTCTCTGTGCGATGAGTCTATGGGTTGCTGTGTGGTGTCTATGGGCCTCTGTGTGGTGTGTCTATGGGTCTCTGTGTGGTGTGTCTGTGGGTCTCTGTGTGTGGTGAGTCTGTGGATCTCTGTGGTGAGTCTATGGGTCTCCGTGTGATGTGCCTATGGGTCTCTGTGTGATGAGTCTGTGGGTCTCTGTGTGGTGTCTATGGGTCTCTGTGTAGTAATGAGTCTATGGGTCTCTGTGTGGTGAGTCTATGGGTCTCTGTGTGATAAGTCTGTGGGTCTCTTTATGATGAAGCTTGTGGGTCTCTGTGTGGTGTATCCATGGGTCTCTGTGTGAGTGAGTCTGTGGGTCTCTCTGGGTCTCTGTGTGGTGATGAGTCTATGGTGTCTGTGTGGTGAGTCTATGGGTCTCTGTATGGTGAGTCTATGGGTCTCTGTGTGGTGAGTCTGTGGGTCTCTGGGTGGTGAATATATGGGTCTCTGTGTGGTGAGTCTGTGGGTCTCTGTGTGATGAGTCTATGGGTCTCTGTGTGGTGTGTCTGTGGGTCTCTGTGTGGTGAGTCTGTGGGTCTCTGTGCGATGAGTCTATGGGTCTCTGTGTGATGAGTCTAATGGTTGCTGTGTGGTGAGTCTACGGGTCTCTGTGTGATGAGTCTATGGGTCTCTGTGTGATGAGTCTATGGGTCTCTGTGTGATGAGTCTATGGGTCTCTGTGTGATGAGTCTGTGGGTCTCTGTGTGATGAGTCTGTGGGTCTCTGTGTGGTGTATCTATGGGTCTCTGTGTGGTGAGTCTATGGGTCTGTGTGTGATGAGTCTGTGGGTCTATGTGTGGTGAATATATGGGTATCTGTGTGGTGAGTCTGTGGGTCTCTGTGTGGTGGGTCTGTGGGTCTCTGTGCGATGAGTCTATGGGTCTCTGTGTGATGAGTCTATGGGTTGCTGTGTGGTGTGTCTATGGGCTCTGCGTGATGAGTCTATGGGTTGCTGTGTGGTGTGTCTATGGTCTCTGTGTGTGTGTCTATGGGTCTCTGTGTGGTGTGTCTGTGGGTCTCTGTGTGTGGTGAGTCTGTGGATCTCTGTGGTGAGTCTATGGGTCTCCGTGTGATGTGTCTATGGTCTCTGTGTGGTGTGTCTGTGGGGTCTCTGTGTGTGGTGAGTCTGTGGATCTCTGTGGTGAGTCTATGGGTCTCCGTGTGGTGTATCCATGGGTCTCTGTGTGAGTGAGTCTGTGGGTCTCTATGGTCTCTGTGTGGTGATGAGTCTATGGGTGTCTGTGTGGTGAGTCTATGGTCTCTGTATGGTGAGGTCTATGGGTCTCTGTGTGGTGAGTCTGTGGGTCTCTGGGTGGTGAATATATGGGTCTCTGTGTGGTGAGTCTGTGGGTCTCTGTGTGATGAGTCTATGGGTCTCTGTGTGGTGTGTCTGTGGGTCTCTGTGTGATAAGTCTATGGGTCTCTGTGTGGTATGTAGGTCTCTGTGTGGTGAGTCTGTGTGTCTCTGTGTGGTGAGTCTACGGGTCTCTGTGTGATGAGTCTATGGGTCTCTGTGTGATGAGTCTATGGGTCTCTGTGTGATGAGTCTATGGGTCTCTGTGATGAGTCTGTGGGTCTCTGTGTGATGAGTCTGTGGGTCTCTGTGTGTGTATCTATGGGTCTCTGTGTGGTGAGTCTATGGGTCTGTGTGTGATGAGTCTGTGGGTCTCTGTGTGGTGAATATATGGGTCTCTGTGTGGTGAGTCTGTGGGTCTCTGTGTGGTGAGTCTGTGGGTCTCTGTGCGATGAGTCTATGGGTCTCTGTGTGATGAGTCTATGGGTTGCTGTGTGGTGTGTCTATGGGTCTCTGCGTGATGAGTCTATGGGTTGCTGTGTGGTGTGTCTATGGGTCTGTGTGGTGTGTCTATGGGTCTCTGTGTGGTGTGTCTGTGGGTCTCTGTGTGTGGTGAGTCTGTGGATCTCTGTGGTGAAGTCTATGGGTCTCTGTGTGGTGTGTCTATGGGTCTCTGTGTGATGAGTCTGTGGGTCTCTGTGTGGTGTGTCTATGGGTCTCTGTGTAGTAATGAGTCTATGGGTCTCTGTGTGGTGAGTCCTATGGGTCTCTGTGTGAAAAGTCTGTGGGTCTCTTATGATGAGCTTGTGGGTCTCTGTGTGGTGTGTCCATGGGTCTCTGTGTGAGTGAGTCTGTGGGTCTCTATGGGTCTCTGTTGGTGATGAGTCTATGGGTCTCTGTGTGATGAGTCTGTGGGTGTCTGTGTGGTGAGTCTATGGTCTCTGTGTGGTGAGTCTATGGGTCTGGTGTGGTGAGTCTGTGGGTCTCTGGGTGGTGATATATGGGGTCTCTGTGTGGTGAGTCTGAGGGTCTCTGTGTGGTGAATATATGGGTCTCTGTGTGGAGAGTATGTGGGTCTCTGGTGTGGTGAGTCTATGGGTCTCTGTGTGGTGTGTCTATGGGTCTCTGTGTGATGAGTCTGTGGGTCTCTGTGTGGTGTGTCTATGGGTCTCTGTGTAGTAATGAGTCTGTGGGTCTGTGTGGTGGATCTATGGGTCTCTGTGTGGTGTGTCATTGGGTCTCTGTGTAGTAATGAGTCTGTGGATCTCTGTGTGATGAGTCTGTGGGTCTCTGTGTGATGAATCTATGGGTCTCTGTGTGGTGTGCCTATGGGTCTCTGTGTGGTGTGTCTATGGGTCTCTGTGTGATGAGTCTGTGGGTCTCTGTGTGGTGTGTCTATGGGTCTCTGTGTAGTAATGAGTCTATGGGTCTCTGTGTGGTGTGTCTATGGGTCTCTGTGTAGTAATGAGTCTATGGTTTCTGTGTGGTGTACCTATGGGTCTCTGTGTGGTGTGTCTATGGGTCTCTGTGTGGTGTGTCTATGGGTCTCTGTGTAGTAATGAGTCTATGGGTTTCTGTGTGGTGGGTCTATGGGTCTCTGTGTGGTGAGTCTGTGGGTCTCTATGAGGGGTCTACCGGGGCGTTTCTGTGGTGTGTCTATGGGTCTCTATGGATGAGTCTACTTGTGTGCTGAGTCTGTGGGTCTCTGTGTGTGAGTCTGTGGGTCTCTATGTGGTGAGTCTATGGTCTCTGTGTGTGAGTATATGGGTTCTGTGTGGTGGTTTGGGTTACTGTGTGTGAGTTATGGGTCTCTGTGTGGTGTGTCTATGGGTTCTGTGTGTGAGTCTATGGGTCTCTGTGTGGTGAGTCTATGGGTCTCTGTGTAGTATATGGTCGTATGGGTCTCTGTGTGGTGTGTCTATGGGTCTCTGTGTGTGAGTCTATGGGTCTCTGTGTGGTGTGTCTATGGGTCTCTGTGTAGTTGAGTTATGGTTCTGTGTGTGGTCTATGGGTCTCTGTGTAGTATGAGTCTGTGGGTCTCTGTGTGTGTGGTCTATGGGTCTCTGTGTAGTAATGAGTCTATGGGTCTCTGTGTGTTGTGTCTATGGGTCTCTGTGTAGTAATGAGTCTATGGGTCTCTGTGTGTGTGGTCTATGGGTCTCTGTGTAGTAATGAGTCTATGGGTCTCTGTGTAGTGAGTCTATGGGTTCTGTGTGTGTCTATGGGTCTCTGTGTAGTTGAGTCTATGGGTTCTGTTAGTATGATCTATGGGTCTCTGTGTAGTAATGAGTCTATGGGTCTCTGTGTGGTGTGTCTATGGGTCTCTGTGTAGTAATGAGTCTATGGGTTCTGTGTGGTGTGTCTATGGGTCTCTGTGTAGTATGAGTCTATGGGTCTCTGATGTTAGTAATGAGTCTATGGGTCTCTGGTGTTGTGTGGTGTGTCTATGGGTCTCTGTGTAGTAATGAGTCTATGGGTCTCTGTGTGTGTGTCTATGGGTCTCTGTGTAGTAATGAGTCTGGTGGGTCTCTATGTGTTGGTGTGTCTATGGGTGTCTGTGTAGTAATGAGTCTATGGGTCTCTGTGTGGTGTGTCTATGGGTCCTGTGTAGTAATGAGTCTATGGGGTTCTCTGTGTAGTAATGAGTCTATGGGTCTCTGTGTGGTGTGTCTATGGGTCTCTGTGTAGTATGAGTCTATGGGTTCTGTGTGGTGTGTCTATGGGTCTCTGTGTAGTAATGAAGTTCTATGGGTCTCTGTGTAGTAATGAGTCTATGGGTTTCTGTGTGGTGTGTCTATGGGTCTCTGTGTAGTAATGAGTCTATGGGTTTCTGTGTGATCAGTCCCACCTGGGCCTTGCCCGCCATCATGAAGGTCCTTAAAGATCGTGAGCAGAGTCAGGGACTCCAAAATCACGAAGAACAACCCAGAGCCCAGGCCGACTGATGGTATCATAGGCCAGGTCTTGTTGAAATTCCCTACACCTCTGCTGTAGTAGACGGACAGAAAATATGGCATCTGTGCAGGACCGCCCTGGCCTGAAACCGCATTGGGGCTCCGCAAGCCTCTCCTCAGCGTGCCTGGCAAGGCGATGTTGAATAATCCTTGCCAGGACCTTTCCGGCACACTGAGGAGTGAGATGCCCCTGTAGTTGTTACAGTCTGTGCGGTCCCCCTTCTTGACACCGCTGGTACCAGTCATCGGCAAGTCCACTCGGCTCCACGTCCTCCTGTACCACATCACTCCATCTCTTCTCTAGCCCGTGCCGCGCCCGTTTAGCCCCTCGATCCCGCCGAGCAAAATCTGTTTAGGTGTTCGGTGGCTGGGCATGCGGGCTGCGTGTCCCAGCCATATACCACTACTCCGCACACACACACACAGCCACCCACCCACCCACACGCGCACACGCACAAACGCACCTTAACCATCAGTCGTTCCTATAAATTTACCCATCCACTCTTGATGAATATTGAACGACCTTTGGGTTGGGGGGGTGGTTTTCGTCTTCTTCGATTTACATATAAATTCATCCGCACGGACGAGGGGTGTAAATTCCCCGGTGGGTCGGGGTGAGAAAATGAACCCCGAAAAAAATGTACCCACCGAATATTCCCATCAAAAGGCCTTGAAACAGCGGCGACCCACACCGCTCCCCACTCCTCCTGCGCCACCACCACCACGACCAAATCCTAAATTTTGAACTTAAAACGTTCGTGACTGCAGGAATTCGCGTTGTTGGTTCTTTCGGTGAAGTCACGTAGATAGAAAATAAAATTAAAGAGAATCAAATTTGATAAAATTTAAAAAATACAATTTTCAAATAATACAGAGACCCAGCAGGTGCCATGGGTCGACTGAGATGACTGGCTGATGCACCACCTGTGCCCCCTACTGTGCCAACTTGCTGTGTTTTAGCCGCCCGGCACTCCGCTCGTTGTTGTGAGCGAGCTCCTCCGCCCTCCGTTGTTGTTGGAGGGTGACTGCCTCCAACCGCCCAGTAGCAGAATCCTCCACAGACACCTCTGGTACCAGTCCACTCATCTCCACATCCTCCAGTACCACATCGCTCCATCTCTTCTCGAGCCCATATCGTGCCCGTTCAGCCCGCTGTATGCGGCCAAACAGAAGCTACTTGGGCATGCGGTGGCTGCGCATGTGGGATACTTGATTTAGCCAACGCAGCCTTGGCCTGCCGGAGGAGCTCACCGATGGGAATGTGTCAAGATCGTTCAAGGATTTGTGAGCTGCTCACACAATCCAGCCAGGTTAAATCCAGGATGGTTCGTAGGCAGGCCAGCCTAAATGTTTATAATCGGCCGAAGATGTTTCATTAGGGGGGGGGTCTAGTTTTGCAAACATAGAGAAAGATTCTTGGTTCTTTCGGTTTAAGTCACGTCTAAAGATAAAAATAATAAATTAAAATAAGTCTATTATTTATCTTTAGACGTGACTTAACCGAAAAGAACCAAAGAATAATTCTGCAGTCACGAAAGCTCCATAATTAAGATAGAGAAGAGATAATTGACACATGACTCTTGCAAAAATCGTGTCAGTTTGTTGCCAGATAGAAGGGTAAAGAACCAATTACATTATTTTTACTGGCAAATGAGGTCCCCATAGTGTAGATGCTTGCCCCGAGCTCTCATACTCTGATGGTGCATTTGTCCTTGAGTTGTGCGCCTTTGGCGTATCTGGTCCCAACCCATATGAGGACTTAGGCTCGAAGGGAAAGCTGTCGGTGTGGACCAATCAACTTCAAGGACAGTGCACATTATCAGAGTTATGTTCTTTTGTTTTGTATTATGACTGCAGGTATTGCGGTCTATGCAAACATGACTCCTTGCAAAAAGGTGTCAGTTTTGTGCCAGATAAAGTAAAAACCAATTATCATATTTTACTGGCAAATGAGTCCCCATAGTAAGAGAAGAGAGTGCATGACCGTGGCCGAGATGACCCGAAGCTTCGTGCGGAGCGACAGACCAGGTAGCTTCCACACAGCGTTACGCAACCGATGAAAATATGTCGCCCAACTGATTCGGAGACCTCTGCCGTTAAAACGGAGCCGGTTCATGAGCACACTGCCCGCGTGTAAAAAACTCTCCACTCTCTCCACAACTGCCCCATCACCAATTGGGATTGTGGGGGTGGAGGTGTCCGATGATGCAAAATACCCAGGCAGGTGCTTAGTTTGGTGAGGCTGATGGTAAGGCCCCAACTCTTAGTGGTATTGTCCAGGTTTAGCAGCATCAGCACCTCCAACCCCTCCTCTGAGTGAGCAGCAATTACCAGGTCATCGGCATACATGACATGGTTGACCAATAGGGGAGCCATCAATTGAGCACGCCCGGACATTGATCAGCCTCCCATTGTATCTGAAACAGATGGCAATTCCTCCGGTACAGCCATCGAAAGATTCATGAACTATGTGGTCAAAAATAGATATTAAATTATGTGGGAGCCAGAGGACATCCCTGTCGCACCTCAGGTGTACAGAGAATGGGCTCTGACTCCCAACCACGTAGTTTTACCCGGGCCCGCTCACCGTCATGAAGGTCCTTTATATAGTGAGCAGAGGGTCAGGGACTCCAAAAGCACGAAGAACAACCCAGAGCCAGGCCTACTGATTGTATAATAGGCATTGACCAGGTCAATAAAGCAGAGATGTAGGTTTTGTGGGAATTCCCCTACACCTTTCTGTAGAAAACGGACAGAAAAATGGCATCTGTGCAGGACCACCCTTTCCTGAAACCGCATTGGGGCTCCGCAAGCCTCTCATCAACGTGCCTGGCAAGGCAATTTTGAATAATCCTTGACAGACCTTTCCCAGCACACTGAGGAGTGAGATGCCCCTGTAGTTGTTAAGTCTTTGCGGTCCCCCTTCTTAAAGAGGGGACCACCAGGGCATCCTTCCAGTCCTGCGGAACCCGTCCAGTGTCCAGACTGTTGTTATGTCATGTAGGGCAGTCTGTGCACATTTCGCTTGAGCTATTATCTCTGCCCGGTTGCCTTTCCTGGTCTCAGACTCCGGATCACCTTCAGTTCTTCCTCAACAAATTGCACTCCAGCCAGCCAATAACAGCAGTTGACTACGTCTTCCAATATTGAGGCACCGCAGCTTCAGCAGGATCATCCCCACTTTGTGCCACGATGTTTTCCAGGCTGAGGATTTCCCTCCCCCAGGACCTCAGAAATGCTCTGCAAATCTGCAAACCTCTTCCTCGGGGTCGGAGATTGGATCACCGTTCTTTCTATTAATGATGGTAATAGGTGTGGCGCTGCAAGTAACTTTTTTTCATGGAGTTAAAGAGCAATTTGTAATTGCGCGCCACTGAGGCAGATTCCATCTCCTCAGCAACCTGAGACCACCACCCATCCTTGCAGCGCCTCACGTCTCTCCGAACCTCCGAGCGAAGGCTGCGGTAAACCCTCATTCTCTGACGTGGGATGCTGTAGCCGATGGAGTGGGCCTGTCGCTTTTTCTCAACTAACTTGAACACCTCCTCTGTCAGCCAGGGTTTCTGGGGAGGTCTGGACCGCGTACCCAAAGCAGCCCATTGCAGCTGCATGATCACAGTCCTAAACCTCGCCCATACAATTGGTCATCTTACCTCGACATCAGGGTGTACCACGACTTGCCATGACCCCCCTCCAACCCTCGACATCACACATGAAGGAGATGAAATTCTCACTTGCAACTTTCATCAGCTAGCTAGACCAGGCCCACTATGGGTGGAATGGGGTCCTGGGTGTACACCCACCACCAGAGTGGAAGAATGGCAGGTGCATCTTACAGATGACAAGTCGATGGTGAGTGGGCAGATCAGCTCCCACGGTAGGTCCTGGTGTCAAGGACATGGGCCGCATCCGCTGTTCCTGTCACTTCGTAGTCCAGCAGATGTTCTTGCTTGGACCCGGCATGCATCCATGATGGTGTGTGGATGCGCCGATGCCAGAACAGCGTGTTGGTAATTACAAGCCCATGGGCTGCACAAAAGTCTAGCAGCCTCCTACCATTGTTATTGAGCTTGATCTGGCCCATGCCTTCCAATCACTCCCAGGCCAGGTGCCAGCATCATGACCAACTCGGGCATTAATTGTCGCCCAACAGGATGACTCTATCCCGAGGGCCACTTTAGCTAGCACCTGTGACAGGTCATAGAATGGATCTCACTCATCGGCCTTGCCTGCATCCCTCCACTTATCTTCGTCTTTGGTTGGAGCATAAGTAACCACGACCACCACTCCTCGCCTCTGGTTGATGGGAAGGCGAGCCCAATGCAGCCTGGGGCTTGCAGCTTCCCACACCTCACCGCCATGCTCCCACGACCCCTTCACTTTTTTGTTCAGAAGACACTCCCTGTTGTTTGGCAGTATCTTGCCCCGAGAAGAGGACTGTCCACCCCTCATGGTGGCAGGAGCCAGAGCGGTCCACCGGACCTCCTGAATACCACAGAGATCCAGGCGTTACCGGTCCAGCTCCCGACAGAGGAGTGGCAGCCTCTCCTCCGCAGTGAGCGTTCGAACATTCCACGTGGCCATCCGAAGTGGCTTTTTGCCGATTCTGGAGGAGCCCCGAGGGTGAAGATTCAGACTCCTGGCTCCGCCAAATGGGGTTTGGCCAGGAGACGTCATGGCCGCCTGTCCCTCAGGGGGCTTCTGGCACAAGCTTCGTTTGATATTTCTTTCCGTGGTTTAGTGGTAATTCATTTGGAAGGTGGAAGGGTTACGGACCCTTTCGCACCCATCCAGAGCCCCCTTTGGCCGCTGTGGTGGCTACAAACGCCTCGAGGGTAATGGCCAATCGAAATTGACCCCCCCCTCCCCGTGCCACTGCCTCATCACACAATGAGGTAGAGGTTGTTGTTTGTGCCCGCATGCACACGCATGCACACGACGCATGCACAGCACACACACCAAAATTGCACCACGCTGCACAATTCATCAACCAGACTGCACACTGGACTGTATGTCACGTTATACATTACCCATCAACATTCCACTATGGAGTGCAACAGTCTAAACACCCATACTCACAGACTACCAGAGACCCACAAACTCACACAGAGACCCTTCGACTCACACAGAGACCCATAGACTCACACAGAGACCCACAGACTCACACAGAGACCCACAAACTCACACAGAGACCCTTAGACTCACACAGAGACCCTAGACTCGCGCAGAGACCCATAGACTCACCCAGAGACCCATAGACTCACACAGAGACCCAAAGACTCACACAGAGACCCATAGACTCACACAGAGACCCAAAGACTCACACAGAGACCCAAAGACTCACACAGAGACCCATAAACTCACACAGAGACCCATAGACTCACACAGAGACCCACAGACTCACACAAGACCCATAGACTCACACAGAGACCCAAAGACTCACACAGAGACCCATAGACTCACACAGAGACCCATAGACCACACAGAGACCCACAGACTCACACAGCGACCCTTAGACTCACACAAGACCCATAGACTCACACGAGCCTCAGGATGAAAACATCATCGTGACTGTTGCTGCCTCCTCCACCACCTCACCACCTCCTCCTCCAACGGTCCGCTCCGGAAATGCGAGGGGAGCCACCGGCAATGCACCGCCACACCCGCCACCACACCACCACACCACCACACCACCGCATGGCACCGCCACACCGACACGGCACCACCACCACACCACCGCCACACCGACACGTCACCGCCACACCGCCACGAGGGAGGGGGGGGGTGACACCGACAATGCACCGCCACGGCACCGCCACGGCACCGCCACGGCACCGACACACCGGCGAGGGAGGGGGGGGGCGACACCGACAATGCACCGCCACGGCACCGACACACCGGCGAGGGAGGGGGGGGGGCGACACCGCGGCTTCACGAACCTCCAGATTTATTTCAAAAAAGTAAATAATAGAATGCCTCTTGACGCGTGTGTATAGAATGTTGGGTAAAAAACAAAACAACAACTAGAAATTTTGACAACGTTCGACAATATATTACTCGAAAAACAAACGAGTCACCGCCGCTTAATTTTTCCGGTCCCATTTCTGCCGAAGACTCGCGACTTCAACGGTGGCAGCGGCGGGCACCACATCGCAGGTGTGACCCACACCGCCACGGGTGAGTCACCCCAAGGGCGACCCACACACCGAGGGTGACCCACACCGCCACGGGTGAGTCACCCCAAGGGCGACTCACACCCACGGTGACCCACACCCCGCGGGTGAGAATATCAGACCGACCCAGTGGCCGTGGCACACAGGTCAAGAGCGCCTCGCCTGGTATCGGCGGTTCAATGTTCACGCGAGAGCACACGGCACGGACAGAGAGAGAGAGAGCGGGAGAGAGGGAGCGAGGGAGAGAGAAAGGGGAGAGAGAGCGGGAGAGAGAGCGAGGGAGAGAGAGCGGGAGAGAGACAGGGAGAGCGAGAGAGAGAGAGAGAGGGAGAGAGAGAGAGAGGGGAGCGAGTCGATTTTCCACGGAGCGAATTTGATGAGCGGGAGAGAGCCGGCAGGTCTCCCTGTGCTGGTGTCCATCTGACCCCCCCCCCCCCACTGACCCCCCCCCCACACCCCGTGGCCT
Organism: Lethenteron camtschaticum; assembly: GCA_018977245.1. Taxonomy (NCBI): domain Eukaryota; kingdom Metazoa; phylum Chordata; class Hyperoartia; order Petromyzontiformes; family Petromyzontidae; genus Lethenteron; species Lethenteron camtschaticum. The sequence continues at coordinate 12,729 of WFAB01003746.1, forward strand.
GTCCTGTCCATCAGGCTGCCGTCGTGGACATTTGCACCTCCGAGCGTCCAGGCGATCCGTCTCTCCTTTGATCACCGTGCGCCTGTCCAACCGAGTGAACCCACAAGTCCCATCTTGTCCATCCTCCACGCTGCATCGGGGGGAGGGGGCGCTACAGCGTGGCACCACCACCATCATTATCACCACCA
>WFAB01003747.1:0-12913 GCA_018977245.1 Lethenteron camtschaticum
CTGCCCCTGGTGACACAGCACTTGCCCTTTCAGACTGTCCCTGGGTGACTCAGCACTTGCCCTACAGCCTGTCCCTGGGTGACTCAGCACTTGCCCTGCATCCTGGCTCTGGGTGACACAGCACTTGCCCTACAGCCTGTCCCTGGGTGACACAGCACTTGCCCTGCAGACTGTCCCTGGGTGACACAGCACTTGCCCTGCAGACTGCCCCTGGGTGACACAGCACTTGCCCTGCAGACTGCCCCTGGGTGACACAGCACTTGCCCTACAGCCTGTCCCTGGGTGACACAGCACGTGCCCTGCAGCCTGCCTCTGGGTGACACAGCACTTGCCCTGCATCCTGTCCCTGGGTGACTCAGCACTGTCTCTGGGTGACACAGCACTTGCCCTGCATCCTGTCCCTGGGTGACTCAGCACTGTCTCTGGTGACACAGCACTTGCCCTGCAGCCTGTCCCTGGGTGACACAGCACTGTCCCTGGGTGACACAGCACTTGCCCTGCAGCCTGTCCCTGGGTGACTCAGCACTGTCTCTGGGTGACACAGCACTTGCCCTGCATCCTGTCCCTGGGTGACTCAGCACTGTCTCTGGGTGACACAGCACTTGCCCTGCAGCCTGTCCCTGGGTGACTCAGCACTGTCTCTGGGTGACACAGCACTTGCCCTGCATCCTGTCCCTGGGTGACTCAGCACTGTCTCTGGGTGACACAGCACTTGCCCTGCAGCCTGTCCCTGGGTGACTCAGCACTGTCCCTGGGTGACACAGCACTTGCCCTACAGCCTGTCCCTGGGTGACTCAGCACTGTCCCTGGGTGACTCAGCACTTGCCCTGCATCCTGTCCCTGGGTGACTCAGCACTGTCCCTGGGTGACTCAGCACTTGCCCTGCATCCTGTCCCTGGGTGACTCAGCACTGTCCCTGGGTGACACAGCACTTGCCCTACAGCCTGTCCCTGGGTGACTCAGCACTGTCCCTGGGTGACTCAGCACTTGCCCTGCATCCTGTCCCTGGGTGACTCAGCACTGTCCCTGGGTGACACAGCACTTGCCCTGCAGCCTGTCCCTGGGTGACTCAGCACTGTCCCTTACCAGCACTTGCCCTGCATCCTGTCCCTGGGTGACTCAGCACTGTCCCTGGGGTGACACAGCACTTGCCCTGCATTCCTGTCCCTGGGTGACTCAGCACTGTCCCTGGGTGACTCAGCACTTGCCCTGGCATCCTGTCCATGGGTGACTCAGCACTGTCCCTGGGTGACACAGCACTTGCCCTGCAGCCTGTCCCTGGGGTGACTCAGCACTGTCCCTGGGTGACACAGGCACTTGCCCTGCAGCCTGTCCCTGTGTGACTCAGCCACTGTCTCTGGGTGACTCAACACTTGCCCTACAGCCTGGTCCCTGGTGACACAGCACTTGCCCTGCAAGCGTACCGAGGAGTTTGTCCCCATGCCCTAATAGACCTTTGCTCGGGCGGTTCATGTGTTGATGTATAATCCTGTCCTTGTTTGTTTTCTACCTCGCCCACGGCAAACACCCCGACCCACCCCTCCCCGACCCCCCGTGATGGTCAGAGGTCAGGGTTGGCGGGTCACGGTCGTGATAGGCAGGAGGCTCAGGCGCTCTGTAAACACGCGCTGGTGTTTCGGGACGTGCTTTGGGGGTGATTTTGATTTTTTTTTGCTGATCTAAATGTGTTGTGTTGATGATGAGCCATTGTATACGACACACTACACTGTACATTGCAATATACACTACACTGTACATTGCAATACACTGTACACACTACATACTACACTATACACTACACTATACACTACATACTACACTATACACTACACTACATACTACACTATACACTACACTATACACTACACTACATACTACACTATACACACATACTACACTATACACTACACTATACACTACACTACTATACACTACACATATACACTACACTATACACTACACACTACACTACAGTACACACTACACTGACTTACACTACACTAACACTACACACATATACACTACACTACACATACACTATACACTACAGTACACACACTACACTATACACTAATACTACACTATACACATATACTACACTATACACTACATACTACACTATACACTACACCTATACACTACAGTACACACTACACTATGCACTATACACTACCACTATGCACTATACACTACACTATACACTACACTACACACTACTACACTACACTATACACTACACTATACACTACACTATACACATACACTATACACTACACTATACACTACACTATGCACTATACACTACACTACTATTACACTACACAATACACTATACACTACACTACTACACTATACACTACACTATACACTACATACTACACTATACACTACTACACTACACTATACACTCTATCTCCCATCTCCACTCTCACTTCTTCCAAGAAACGGAAGTTGTTGATGAAACCGTTGTTTAAAAATAACCCGTAAAAACAAAGTTTTTCACTATAAATCCTTTATATGCGTGGCGGCTAGAGTCCTCTCGTCCTCTGGCTTGAGATGGCTGCACCTATGGGTCAGATGATTGCCTGCCACCATTAAGCAATTGGTAATTAAATATAATATTTTTTTCTCCTAAAAAGTGTAACATTTTGGGAAAAAATTTCACGAACATTAATTGTCACGCACAACGAGTCTGCGTGTGCAAAATGTCAGCTCGATTGGATCACGGGAAGTGGGTTAAAAAACGACCGAAAGATTTGCACGGTCGTAAGCGCGCAAGCAAGCAAGCGAGTGAACTTAATATAAAGGATTTAAAAACGACCGAAAGATTTGCACGGTCGTAAGCGCGCAAGCAAGCAAGTGAACTTAATATAAAGTATTTAAAAAACGACCGAAAGATTTGCACGGTCGTAAGCGCGCAAGCAAGCAAGCAAGTGAACTTAATATAAAGGATTTAAAAACGACCGAAAGATTTGCACGGTCGTAAGCGCGCAAGCAAGCAAGTGAACTTAATATAAATGATTTAAAAACGACCGAAAGATGTGCACGGTCGTAAGCGCGCAAGCAAGCAAGCAAGTGAACTTAATACAAAGGATTTAAAAACGACCGAAAGATTTGCACGGTCGTAAGCGCGCAAGCAAGCAAGCGAGTGAACTTAATATAAAGGATTTAAAAACGAAACCCTTTTTTAAGGAGTTTTATTAAAACCCTTTTTTAAGGAGTTTTATTTTTAGTTTTCGTTTGATCATCGTCCTGGCTGCTCGTCCCACACTGACGACCCTCACGGAGACAAACTTTTCTCTCTTTTGTCCCACCCCCCCTCCCCGCACCACAGATGGGTCGGCGTGGATCGACTGTGGAACGGAGGTAAGGGTGGAACATCGCCGCATCCATCGCGCTACCCGGCCTGACCGGGACACTGTCAATCGCACACACACACGCTGACTCACACACTGACACGCACACTGACTCACACACTGACACACACACTGACTCACACACTGACTCACACACGCACACACGCTGACTCACACCACTGACACACACATACTGACACTGACACACACACTGACACACACACACTGACACACACACGCACACGCTGACTCACACACTGACTCACACACTGACACACTGACTCACACACTGACACACACGCTGACTCACACACTGACACACACACTGACACACACACTGACTCACACACACACACTGGACTCACACACTGACTCACACACTGACTCACACACTGACTCACACACTGACACACACACTGACACACACACTGACTCACACACTGACACACACACACTGACACACACTGACACACACACTGACACACACGCACACACTGACACACACACTGACTCACACACTGACACACACGCTGACTCACACGCTGACACACACACTGACTCACACACTGACTCACACACTGACTCACACACTGACCCACACACTGACTCGCACACTGACACACACACGCACACACTGACACACACACAGACTCACACACGCTGACACACACTGACACACACACTGACTCACACACTGACACACACACTGACACACACGCTGACTCACACACTGACACACACACACTGACACACACACTGACTCACACACTGACACACACACTGACACATACTGACTCACACACTGACACACACTGACACTGACACACACGCTGACACACACACTGACACACACACTGACTCACACACTGACACACACTGAATCACACTGACTCGGACACTGACACACACACTGACACTGACTCACACACTGACACACACACTGACTCGCACACACGCACACACTGACTCACACTGGACTCACACACTGACACACACACTGACTCACACCACTGACACACACACTGACACACACACTGACTCACACACACGCACACACTGACTCACACACTGACTTACACACTGACTCACACACTGACACACACATTGACTCACACACTGACTCGCACGCTGACACACACACACTGACTCACACACTGACTCGCACACTGACTCGCACACTGACTCACACGCTGACTCGCACACTGACTCACACGCTGACTCACACACACACTGACTCACACACTGACACACACACGCACACACTGACACACACACTCACACACTGACACACACACGCACACACTGACACACCACACTGACACACACACTGACACACACACTGACACACACACTGACACACACACTGACACACACACACGCACTGACGCGCACACTGACACACACACTGACACACACACTGACACACACACTGACACACACTGTCAATCGCTGAGCCGTTACGTGTCGAACGTGGGGGTGACGCGCTCCCCACGCTGACACACACACATGCACTGACACACACACTGACACTGACACACACTGACTCACACACTGACACACACACACTGACACACACTGACTCACACACTGACTCACACACTGACTCACACACACACACTGACTCACACACTGACACACACACACTGACTCACACTCTGACACACACACACGCACTGACACACACACTGACACTGACACACACTGACTCACACACTGACACACACACACTGACACTGACACACACACTGACACTGACACACACTGACTCACACACTGACTCACACACTGACTCACACACACACACTGACTCACACACTGACACACACACACTGACACTGACACACTGACTCACACACTGACTCACACACACACACACACTGACTCACACACTGACACACACACACACACTGACTCACACACTGACACACTGACTCACACACTGACTCACACACTGACTCACACACACACACACACTGACACACACACTGACACACACACTGACTCACACACACACACTGACTCACACACTGACACACTGACTCACACACTGACTCACACACACACACTGACTCACACACTGACACACACACTGACACACACACTGACATACACACTGACTCACACACTGACATACACACTGACTCACTGACGCGCACACTGACACACACACTGACACACACACTGACCCACACACTGACACACACACTGACTCACACACTGACGCACACACTGACCCACACACTGACACACACACTGACTCACACACTGACGCACACACTGACTCACACACTGACTCACACACTAACTCACACACTGACTCACACACTGATCTTAATATAAAGGATTTAAAAACGACCGAAAGATTTGCACGGTCGTAAGCGCGCAAGCAAGCAAGTGAACTTAATATAAACGATTTAAAAACGACCGAAAGATTTGCACGGTCATAAGCGCGCAAGCAAGCAAGCAAGCGAGCGAGCGAACTTAATATAAAGGATTTAAAAAGTGGATTTCAAAGCCGGCGCGTCCAACTTGACGCCTTCAAATCTTCCGTCAGCGAGCGTTGCGGCGCGTGGGAGTTGCGATCTACCGCCACCTGGATTGGGGCGTTCGCGACGATGAGGAGAGGGAGCTCAGCCCGGCCCTTGAGCGTCTCATCGAGGGCATGACCTGCGGGGCGAGCGGATACGGACACCCCTCACACGCCAGCGACGGTGCGGGAGTTCGCGGGTCGCTCCATTCGAGCGGCGAGGGTGGCGGTGGTGCAAAGGTGAGCGAGTGTTCAGCGCCGTTTTGGCGTCATCTGGTCCAACACCATGTGAGACTGGGCTCTAAGGAAAGCTGTCTCGGGTGTGGACCAATCAATTTCAAGGACAGTGCATCCATTATCAGTAAAGTATTCGTAATAATTATCAGAGTTGTGTTGATTTTTGTTTGTGGTCAATGCAAACATGACTCCTTGTTAAAAAAGGTGTCAATTTTGTTGCCAGATAAATTGTAAAAAAGCAATTATCATATTTTGCTACTGGCAAAGGAGGTTCCAATAGTGTAAATGCTTTACCCTGAGCTCTCGTACTCTGATGGTGTATTCTCTTTGAGTTGTGCGCCTTTTGGCGTCATCTGGTCCAACACCATGTGAGACTAGGCTCTAAGGAAAGCTGTCTCGGGTGTGGACCAATCAACTTCAAGGACAGTGCATACATTATCAGAGTTGTGTTTTGTTTGCATTTTGATTGCTTGTGTTGTGGTCAATGCAAACATGACTCCTTGTTAAAAAAGGTGTCAGTTTTGTTGCCAGATAGAAGGGTAAAAAAACCAATTATCATATTTTGCTACTGGCAAAGGAGGTTCCAATGGTGTAAATGCTTTACCCCGAGCTCTCGAACTCTGATAGTGCATTGTCTTTGAGTTGTGCGCCTTTTGGCGTCATCTGGTCCAACACCATGTGAGACTAGGGCTCTAAGGAAAGCTGTCTCGGGTGTGGACCAATCAACTTCAAGGACAGTGCATACATTATCAGAGTTGTGTCTTTTGTTTGCATTCCGACCGCAGGTATTGTGGTCAATGCAAACATGACTCCTTGTAAAAAAACAAAAAGGCGTCTGTTTTGTTGCCAGATAGAAGGGTAAAAAACCAATTATCTCATAATTGCTTGTGTTTAAACCCTGCAGACCATGATGCAGACTGGAGCGGCCCATTCGTTGCCTGCAATTGGGGGTGCGGAAGAGAAACTCCCTGCAAAGGGACATGGAACAGCCCGTCACCACGTGCCGAGAGATGGCAGCACTTACACCAGCAGCCAAGTCGTGGCGGTAAGGCAGCCCTTGCCTCCGACACGGCCATTGTGAATCCTCCTTAGATGGGAGAGAGAGGGATCTGTGTGTATATATGTATACCCAGACCCAGGGCTCGAACCCAGGATCTTAGTGTCTCTCACACGGCCACTATGAACCCCCTGAGAGAGAGAGAGAGACACCCAGACCCAGGGCTCGAACCTAGGATCTCAGTGTCTCTGACACGGCCGCTATGAACCCCCTGAGAGAGAGAGAGACACCCAGACCCAGGGCTCGAACCTAGGATCTCAGCGTCTCCGACACGGCCACTATGAACCCCCTGGAACAGAGAGAGACGCCCAGACCCAGGACTCAAATCCAGATTCTCAGTATCTCCGACACGGCCACTATGAACCCCCTGAGAGAGAGAGACACCCAGACCCAGGGCTCGAACCCAGCCTCTCAGTGTCTCCGACACGGCCACTATGAACCCCCTGAGAGAGAGAGACACCCAGACCCAGGGCTCGAACCCAGCCTCTCAGTGTCTCCCACACGGCCATCGTGAACCCCCTGAGAGAGAGAGACACCCAGACACAGGCTCTCAGAATCTCTGACACGGCCACTATGAACCCCTGAGATAGAGAGAGACACCCAGACCCAGGGCTCGAACCCAGGATCTCAGTGTCTCTCACACGGCCATCGTGAACATCCTGAGAGAGAGAGACACCCAGACCCAGGGCTCAAACCCAGGCTCCCAGTGTCTCCGACACGGCCACTATGAATCCCTGAGACAGAGAGAGAGACACCCAGACCCAGGGCTCAAACCCAGCCTCTCAGTGTCTCCCACACGGCCATCGTGAACATCCTGAGAGAGAGAGACACCCAGACACAGGCTCTCAGTGTCTCCGTCACAGCCACTATGAACCCCCTGAGAGAGAGAGAGAGACACCCAGACACAGCCTCTCAGTGTCTCTCACACGGCCGCTATGAACCCTTTGGAACAGAGAGAGAGACACCCAGACCCAGGGCTCGAACCCAGGCTCTCCGCGTCTCCGTGGTCTGCGTGCTGCAGGTGTGCGTGGCTCGCGTGCGGAGTCCGGATAACCCCGAGCGTCACTACTCGTCTGTACTGCACTCTCTCTACCTGCACGCCATGGACAAGCGCCGTGTTGCTACCGGCACGCAGGTAACCGCACGCCAGAGGTCGCAACCGGGTACCTGATACCCGTACCCTACCCGATACCCGTACCCTACCCGATACCCGTACCCTACCCGATACCCGTACCCTACCCATGCCCGTAACCTACCCGATACCCGTACCCTACCCGATACCCGTACCCTACCCGATACCCGTACCTTACCCGATACCCGTACCTACCCGATACCCGTACCCTACCCGATACCCGTACCCTACCCGATACCCGTACCCGTCCCTACCCGCTACCCGTACCCTACCCGATACCAGTACCCTACCCGATACCAGTACCCTACCCGATACCCGTACCCTACCCGATACCCGTACCCTACCCGATACCCGTACCCTACCCGATACCCGTACCCTACCCGATACCCGTACCCTACCCGATACCCGTGCCCTACCCGATACCAGTACCCTACCCGATACCCGTACCCTACCCGATACCCGTACCCTACCCGATGCCCGTACCCTACCCGATACCCGTACCCTACCCGATACCCGTACCCTACCCGATACCCGTACCCTACCCGATACCCGTACCCTACCCGATACCAGTACCCTACCCGATACCCGTACCCTACCCGATACCCGTACCCTATCCGATGCCCGTACCCTACCCGATGCCCGTACCCTACCCGATACCCGTACCCTACCCGATACCCGTAGCCTACCCGATACCCGTAGCCTACCCGATACCCGTACCCTACCCGATACCAGTACCCTACCCGATACCCGTACCCTACCCGATACCCGTACCCTACCCGATACCCGTACCCTACCCGATGCCCGTACCCTACCCGATGCCCGGCTGCCAGATAAAAGGGTAAAAAAAAACAATCATCATATTTTTTACTGGCAAATGCGGTACCAGTGGCGATGATGACGATGATGACGATGATTTCTTTCATTTTGTTGAGTTGCTATCATTTGTACAGGCCCAGCTCAGTGTGGGACCTCACCTGGTTAAAATACAAAATAGTTTTTTAGTCTATGGGTCTACGCATCTCTACGTGTCTCTACGTGTCTCTACGTGTCTCTACGTGTCTCTACGGATCTCTATGGATCTCTATGGATCTCTATGGATCGCCATGCATCGGCATGGTAACCGGGCTGATGGCGATGTTGTTGATGCTCGTGTGTGCTCTTTGTCATCTCATTCCACTCGGCACCGAACAGAATCTGCAGCGATTGGGGGCGAGCGACACGGTCGACATCGCGTGCCGGGGACCAGGTGGCGTGTGGCAGCAAAATACACGGGTGAAATGACACACGCACGTGCACGCACGTGCACGCACGCGCACACACGCACACACACACGCACACTCGCACACACGCACACGCACACACGCACACACACGCACACACACATACACACGCACGCACACACTCGCACACTCGCACACACACACGCACACACACGCACACACACACGCACGTGCACGCACACACGCACACACGCACACACGCACACACACGCACACACACACGCACGTGCACGCACACACGCACACACGCATACACACGCACACACACGCACACACGCGCACACACGCACACACGCGCACACACACGCACACGTACGCACACGTACGCACACACACGCACACGCACACACACGCACACACACACAACAACAACAACTGCCATTCGCCACTAAGTGGCGGTGACGTCACCACGACGCTTGTGCCAGGCCAAGTGCACCTTGAGGCTACCACGTGAAGTGTCGAACGCCCGCTGGCAGGAGGCCACGGGGCAGACCCAGCAGGTGCCATGGGTCGACTGACACACACACACACACACGCGCGCGCACACCAACGCGCGCACACACAAAGATCCCCCGTATAGCCTGTCACAGACTGTAGGGGCAAGTGCTATTATTGGCATCACCTATAAAGGCCGAGTGGGTGGGGGGCGAGTGGGGGGTGCGAGTGGGGGGGCGAGTGGGGGGGTGCGAGTGGGGGGGGGGCGAGTGGGGGGGGGCGAGTGGGGGGGGGCGAGTGGGGGGGCGAGTGGGGGGGGGGGGGCGAGTGGGGGGGGGCGAGTGGGGGGGGGGCGAGTGGGGGGGCGAGTGGGGGGGCGAGTGGGGGGGGGGCGGGGGGGCGGCGAGTGGGGGCGAGTGGGGGGGGCGAGTGGGGGGGCGAGTGGGGGGGGGCGAGTGGGGGGGGGCGAGTGGGGGGGCGAGTGGGGGGGCGAGTGGGGGGGGCGAGTGGGGGGGGCGAGTGGGGGGGGGCGAGTGGGGGCGAGTGGGGGCGAGGGGGGGCGAGAGGGGGGGGCGAGAGTGGGGGGTGCGAGAGTGGGGGGGGGTGCGTGTGAGACCCGTGACAGCTTTGCCCTCCCCCCCCCCCCCGGCCGCCTTTGTCTCCCCAGGACCGAGCGTGGGCGAGCGTCATGGGAGGAGCTCGGTGACGGAGTCCACCTGAGGAAGGTCGAGGTGGGGGGAGGGTCCACGGCCGGCCCAGCGGCCTTCAGGCTGACGCCCTTCGAGATGCTGCTGCGAGACATCGCCCTGCGCAGCTTCAGCCTCAGCCCACCCCGGTGGGTGGGTTGGTGGGTCGGTGGGTGGGTTGGTGGGTGGATGGGTGGGTGGGCGAAGTGAGTGAGTGGGTGGGTGAGTGAGTGGGTGTGTGAGTGGGTGTGTGAGAGTGAGTGAGTGAGTGTGTGAGTGTGATGAGTGTTGCCCTGCGCACGTTCAGCCTCAAGCCCACCCCGGTAGCGTGGGTTGGTGGGTGGGTGTGGTGGGCGGGTGGGTGGGTGGGTGGGTGGGTGGTTTGGGTGGGTGGGTGGGTGAGTGAGTGGGTGTGTGAGAGTGAGTGAGTGTGTGTGTGAGTGTGATGAGTGTTGCCCTGCGCACGTTCAGCCTCAAGCCCACCCCGGTAGCGTGGGTTGGTGGGTGGGTGGGTGGGTGGGTGGGTGAGTGGGTGGGTGAGTGGTGAGTGAGTGGGTGGGTGAGTGGTGGAGTGAGTGGATGGGTGGTTGAGTGAGTGGGGTGGGTGAGTGGATGAGTGTGTGAGTGTCGTGTGAGTGTGTGAGTGTGTATGAGTGTGATGAGTGTCGCCCTGCGCAGGTTCAGCCTCAAGCCCACCCCGGTAGCGTGGGTTGGTGGTGGGTGGGTGGGTGGGCGAGTGAGTGAGTGGGTGGGTGGGTGAGTGAGTGAGTGGGTGGGTGAGTGAGTGGGTGAGTGAGTGGGTGTGTGGGTGTGTGGGGTGGGTGGGGTGGGTGTGTGGGTGTGTGGGTGGGTGTGTGGGTGGGTGGGTGGGTGTGTGGGTGGGTGCGTGGGTAAGTGGGTGGGTGGGTGAGTGAGTGAGTGTGTGGGTATGTAGGTGTGTGGGCGGGTGGATGGGGTGGGTTTGTGGGTGGGTGGGTTGGTGGGTGTGTGGTCGAGTGAGTGAGTGGGTGAGTGAGTGGATGGGTGGTTGAGTGAGTGGGTGGGTGAGTGGATGAGTGTGTGAGTGTCGTGTGTGAGTTGTGTGAGTGTGTATGAGTGTGATGAGTGTCGCCCTGCGCAGGTTCAGCCTCAAGCCCACCCCGGTAGCGTGGGTTGGTGGGTGGGTGTGTGGGCGGGTGGGTTGGTGGGTTGGTGGGTGGGTGGGTGGTGGTGGGTGGGTTGGTGGGTGGTGTGGTGAGTGGGTGTGTGAGAGTGAGTGAGTGTGTGTGTGAGTGTGATGAGTGTTGCCCTGCGCACGTTCAGCCTCAAGCCACCCCCGGTAGGTGGGTTGTGTGGGTGGGTGTGTGGGCGGGTGGTGGTGGGTGGGTTGGTGGGTGGGTGGGTGGGTTGGTGGGTGGGTGGGTGGGTTTGGGTGGGTGGGTGGGTGGTTGTGGGTGGGTGGGTGAGTGAGTGGGTGTGTGAGTGGGTGTGTGAGTGTGTGAGTGTGATGAGTGTTGCCCTGTGCAGGTTCAGCCTCAAGCCCACCCCGGTAGCGTGGGTTGGTGGGTGGGTGGGTGGGTGTGTGGGTGGGTGGGTGGGTGGTCGAGTGAGTGAGTGGGTGAGTGAGTGGATGGGTGTTGAGTGAGTGGGTGGGGGGTGGGTGAGTGGATGAGTGTGTAAGTGAGTGTGTGAGTGTGTGAGTGAGTGAGTGAGTGTGTGAGTGTGTGAGTGAGTGAGGGTGTGAGTGAGTGTGTGTGAGTGTGTGTGAGTGTGTGAGTGTATGTGTGTCGTGTGTGTGTGTGAGTGTGTGATTGTCTGAGTGTGATGTGTGAGTGAGTGTGTGAGTGTCGTGTGTGTGAGTGAGTGTGATGAGTGTGTGTGTGTCGTGTGTGTGTGTGAGTGTGTGAGTGAGTGTGTGAGTGAGTGTGTGAGTGTGTGAGTGAGTGTGTGAGTGTGTGAGTGAGCGTGTGTGTGAGCGTGTGAGTGAGTGTGTGAGTGAGTGAGTGAGTGTGTGAGTGTGTGTGAGTGTGTGTGAGTGAGTGTGTGTGAGTGTGTGTGAGTGGTGAGTGAGTGTGTGAGTGAGTGGTGTGAGTGTGTGTGTGAGTGTGTGTGTGAGTGTGAGAGTGTGTGTGTGAGTGTCGTGTGATGAGTGTTGTGGTGTGAGTGTGTGAGTGAGTGTGAGTGTCGTGTGTGTGTGAGTGTGTGAGTGAGTGTGAGTGTCGTG
>WFAB01003748.1:0-12908 GCA_018977245.1 Lethenteron camtschaticum
GGGTTGGGCCCTGTCATCGTCAACGCTGAGGCTCACTCACTCACCAGCTCACTCACCAACTCACTCACCAACTCACTCACCAGCTCACTCACCACTCACTCACCAACTCACTCACTCACCAGCTCACTCACTCACACTCACTCACCAACTCACTCACTCACCAGCTCACTCACCAGCTCACTCACCAGCTCACTCACCCAGCTCACCACTCACCAGCTCACTCACCAACTCACTCACCAGCTCACTCACCACTCACTCACTTACAGTCCCTTCACTCACCGCTACTCACTCACTCACCAGCTCACTCACCAACTCACTCACCCACTCACTCACCACTCACTCACTCACCAGCTCACTCACTCACCAACTCACTCACCACTCACCAACTCACTCACTCACCAGCTCACTCACCAACTCACCAACTCACTCACTCACCCAACTCACTCACTCACCAGCTCACTCACTCACCAACTCACTCACCAGCTCACTCACTCACTCACCACTCACTCACTCACTCACTCACTCACCAGCTCACTCACCACTCACTCCACTCACTCACTCACCAGCTCACTCACCACTCACTCACTCAACTCACTCCACTCACCAGCTCACTCACCAACTCACTCACTCACCAGCTCACTCACCACCACTCACTCACCAGCTCACTCACCACTCACTCACTCACCAGCTCACTCACCAACTCACTCACTCACCAGCTCACTCACTCAACTCACTCACTCCACTCACCAACTCACTCACCAGCACTCCACTCACCAGCTCACTCAACTCACTCACTCACCAGCTCACTCACTCACTCACTCACCAACTCACTCACTCCCACCACTCACTCACTCACCAGCTCACTCACCACTCACTCACCAAACTCACTCCACCAACTCACTCACTCAAGCTCACTCACCAACTCACTCACCAGCTCACTCACAACTCACTCACTCCAGCTCACTCACCAACTCACCTCACCAGCTCACTCACTCACCACTCACCACTCACCTCACTCCACCAACTCACTCACCAGCTCACTCACCACTCACCACTCACTCACCAACTCACTCACTCACTCAGCTCACTCACCACTCAACTCACTCACCACTCACTCACCAGCTCACTCACCAACTCACTCACCAGCTCACTCACCACCTCACTCACCAGCTCACTCACCAACTCACTCACCAGCTCACTCACCACTCACCAGCTCACTCACCAACTCACTCACCAACTCACTCACCAACTCACTCACCAGCTCACTCCCAGCTCACTCACCAGCTCACCAACTCACTCACTCACTCACCAGCTCACTCACCAACTCACTCACCAGCTCACCAACTCACTCACCAGCTCACTCACCAGCTCACTCACCAACTCACTCACCACTCACTCACCAGCTCACTCACCAGCTCACTCACTCACTCACCAACTCACTCACCAGCTCACTCACCACCACTCACTCACCACTCACTCACCAGCTCACTCACCAGCTCACTCACCAACTCACTCACCAGCTCACTCACTCACCAGCTCACTCACCAACTCACTCACCAGCTCACTCACCAGCTCACCAACTCACTCACCAGCTCACTCACCAGCTCACTCACCAGCTCACTCACCACTCACCACTCACTCACTCACCAACTCACTCACTCACCAACTCACTCACTCACCAACTCACTCACCAGCTCACCACTCACTCACCCATCACTCACTCACTCACCAACTCACTCACTCACTCACTCACCAACTCACTCACCACTCACCACTCACCACTCACTCCCACTCACCACTCACCAACTCACTCACTCACCAACTCACTCACCAACTCCACTCATCAGCTCACCAACTCACTCACCAACTCACTCATCAGCTCACCAACTCACTCACCAGCTCACCACTCAACCAGCTCACTCACTCACCAGCTCACTCACCAACTCACTCATCAGCTCACCAACTCACTCACCAACTCACTCACCAGTTCACTCACCAGCTCACCAACTCACTCACCAGCTCACTCACCAGCTCACTCACCAGCTCACCTCACCCAACTCACTACTCACCAGCTCACTCACCAGTTCACTCACCAGCTCACCAACTCACTCACCAGCTCACTCACCAACTCACTCACCAGCTCACTCACCAGCTCACCAACTCACTCACCAGCTCACTCACCAGCTCACCAACTTACTCACTCACCAACTCACTCACTCACCAACTCACTCACCAGCTCACTCACCCAGCTCACTCACTCACCAACTCACTCACCAACTCACTCACCAACTCACTCACCAGCTCACTCACTCACCAGCTCACTCACTCACCAACTCACTCACTCACCAACTCACTCACCAGCTCACTCACCAGCTCACTCACTCACCAACTCACCACTCACCAACTCACTCACTCACTCACCAACTCGCTCACCAGCTCACTCACCAGCTCACTCACTCACCAGCTCACTCACTCACTCACCAGCTCACTCACTCACCAACTCACTCACCAACTCACTCACCAGCTCACTCACCAGCTCACCAGCTCACTCACTCACCAACTCACTCACTCACCCACTCACTCACCGGCCCAGCCACTGAAAGACCCACTCACTCACCAGCTCCTCACCAGCTACTCACCATCTCCTAACCGCCGGCTCACCCACCGACAAAGCTACCCACTCACTAGCCTCACCCGCTCGCTCGCTCGCTCACTAACGGCACCACTCACTCGCTCGCTCGCTCAGCGGCCGGGAGCTGTAAACCTGCGTCACGCAAACTCCGCTCATTCTCCTCGCAGGAGCAGCGGTGGTGGATGTGGCTCTCCGTCAGACAAAGACGGTGGTCACCACATTATCATGATCATCGTCATCATCATCGTCATCGTTATCGTCGTCGTTATCATCATCATCGTCGTCATCATCGTCGTCATCATCGTCATCGTCATCATTATCGTCATCATCATCGTCATCATCGTCATCGTCATCATCGTCATCATCATCATCGTTATCATCATCGTCATCGTTATCGTCGTCGTTATCATCATCATCGTCATCATCGTCATCGTCATCGTCATCATCATCGTCATCGTCATCGTCATCATCATCGTCATCATCGTTATCATCATCGTCATCGTTATCGTCGTCGTTATCATCATCATCGTCATCATCATCATCGTCATCATTCATCATCGTCATCGTCATCATCATCATCGTCATCGTTATCGTCGTCGTTATCATCATCATCATCGTCGTCATCATCGTCGTCATCATCGTCATCATTATCGTCATCATCATCGTCATCATCATCGTCATCATCATCATCGTCATCATCATCGTCATCGTTATCGTCGTCGTATCATCATCATCGTCATCGTTATCGTCTCGTCATCTCATCATCGTCATCATCATCGTCATCGTCATCGTCATCATCATCATCGTCATCATCATCGTCATCATCGTCATCGTCATCGTCATCGTCATCGTCATCATCATCATCGTCATCGTCATCATCGTCATCATCATCGTCATCATCATCATCATCGTCATCGTCATCATCATCATCATCATCGTCATCGTCATCATCGTCATCGTCATCATCCATCGTCATCATCGTCATCATCATCATCGTCATCATCATCATCATCGTCATCTCATCATCGTCATCGTCATCATCATCATCATCGTCATCATCATCGTCATCGTCATCATCGTCATCGTCATCATCATCATCATCGTCATCATCGTCATCGTCATCATCATCGTCATCATCATCGTCATCATCGTCATCATCGTCATCGTCATCATCATCGTCATCATCTTCATCATCGTTATCGTCGTCATCATCGAGATTGACACACTAATGTCGTCATCAGGCTGCTTGCTGTCGTCGTCGTTGTTGTGTCTAGTTTGTTGCACTTCCCCCGCACCAGATTATCATGGCTGCCTACGTACGGTGCCAAAGAAGTTTACAAACATACACCGAGACCCACAGAGACACCCATAGATCCATAGAGACCCACCGAGACCCACAGAGACACCCATAGATCCATAGAGACCCACCGAGACCCACAGAGACACCCATAGATCCATAGAGACCCACCGAGACCCACAGAGACACCCATAGATCCATAGAGACCCACCGAGACCCACCGAGACACCCATAGATCCATAGAGACCCACCGAGACCCACAGAGACACCCATAGATCCATAGAGACCCACCGAGACCCACAGAGATACCCATAGATCCATAGAGACCCACCGAGACCCACCGAGACACCCATAGATCCATAGAGACCCACCGAGACCCACAGAGACACCCATAGATCCATAGAGACCCACCGAGACCACAGAGATACCCATAGATCCATAGAGACCCACCGAGACCCACAGAGACACCCATAGATCCATAGAGACCCACCGAGACCCACCGAGACACCCATAGATCCATAGAGACCCACCGAGACCCACAGAGACACCCATAGATCCATAGAGACCCACCGAGACCCACCGAGACACCCATAGATCCATAGAGACCCACCGAGACCCACAGAGACACCCATAGATCCATAGAGACCCACCGAGACCCACAGAGACACCCATAGATCCATAGAGACCCACCGAGACCCACAGAGACACCCATAGATCCATAGAGACCCACCGAACCCACAGAGACACCCATAGATCCATAGAGACCCACCGAGACCCACAGAGATACCCATAGATCCATAGAGACCCACCGAGACCCACAGAGACACCCATAGATCCATAGAGACCCACCGAGACCCACAGAGACACCCATAGATCCATAGAGACCCACCGAGACCCACAGAGACACCCATAGATCCATAGAGACCCACCGAGACCCACAGAGACACCCATAGATCCATAGAGACCCACCGAGACCCACAGAGACACCCATAGATCCATAGAGACCCACCGAGACCCACAGAGACACCCATAGATCCATAGAGACCCACCGAGACCCACCGAGACACCTACAGAGACCCACAGGTGAGGGTGTATGACTACGTACAACGCAAAAGATGATCAACAGACACACAAACTCACCATCTCACCCACTGACAAACCCACTCACCATCAGCTCCTCACCAGCTCACTCACTCACTAACCTACTCGCCCACTCACCCACTAACTCGCCCACTCACTCACCTACTCACCCACTGACAAACCCACCTACTCACCAGCTTACTCACCAGCTCACTCACTTACTCACCAACTCACTCACCAGCTCAATCACTCACCTACTCATCTACTAACTCACTCACCTACTCACCCACTGGCTCACTCACTCACCTACTCACCCACCGGCTCACTCACTCACCTACTCAACAACTCACTCACTTACTCACTCACTTACTCACCCACTAACTCACTCACTCACTCACCTATTCACCCAATCACCCACTCACCTACTCACCCACTAACTCACTCACTCACCTACTCACCCACTAACTCACTCACTCACCTACTCACCCACCGGCTCACTCACTCACCTACTCACCCACTAACTCACTCACTCACTCACCTACTCACCCACTCACTCAACAACAACAACTGCCAATCGCCACTAAGTGGCGGTGACGTCACCACGACGCTTGTGCCAGGCCATGTGCACCTTGAGGCCACGTGAAGTGTCGAACGCCCGCTGGCAGGTCACGGGGCAGACCCAGCAGGTGCCACGGGTCGACTGACTGAGATGACCGAGATGACTGGCTGATGCACCACCTGTGCCCCCTACTGTGCCAACTCGCTGTGCTCTAGCCACCCGGCGCTCCGCTCGTTGTTGTGAGCGTCGCTCCTCCGCCCTCCGTTGTTGTTGGAGGGCGACTGCCTCCAACTGCCCAGTAGCGTCCTTCATGAGCCTCCTCCACTGAGGCCGATCTTGACACCGCTGGTACCGGTCATCGGCAAGTCCACTCAGCTCCACGTCCTCCTGTACCACGTCACTCCATCTCTTCTCTAGCCCGTGCCGCGCCCGTTTAGCCCCCTCGATCCGGCCGAACAAAAGCTGTTTAGGCATACGCTGGCTGGGCATGCGGGCTACATGACCCAGCCAACGCAGCCTTGCCTGCCGGAGGAGCTCACCGATGGGACTTTTGCCCAGATCTTTCAAGGATTTGTGAGCTCCTCACACAATCCAGCCTGCAGGTTAAACCCAGGATGGATCGTAGGCAGGCCAGCCTGAATGTTTCTAACCGGCGAAGGGAGGGCATGACCATGGCCGAGAAGACCTGAAGCTTTGCATGGAGAGACTGACCAGGTAGCTTCCACACAGCGTTACGCAACCGATGAAAAGATAATGCCGCTCGACTTATTCGGAGTGAGACCTCTGCTGTTAAACTGGAACCGGTCATGAGCACACTGCCCAGGTATGGGAAACTCTCCACTCTCTCCACAACTGCCCCATCACCGATTGGGAGTTGTGGGGGTGGAGTGTCCGATGCTTAGTTTTGGTGGGGCTGATGGTAAGGCCCCACCTCTTAGTGGCACGCTCCAGTCTCAGCAGCAGCGTCTCCAACTCCTCCTCTGAATGAGCAGCTATTACCAAATTATCGGCATACATAACGTGGTTGACCAATAGGGAGCCATCCCTTGATCACACCCGGGCATCGATCAGCCTCCCATTATATCTGTACCAAATTGAAATTTCCCCGGTACAGCTATTGAAGGCTTCTTGAACTACCTGGTCAAAATAGATGTTAAATAATGTGGGAGCCAGAGGACATGCCTGTCGCACCCCAAGGTGTACAGGGAATGGCTCTGACTCCCGGCCACGTAGTTTTAACCAGGCCGGCTCACCATCATGAAGGTCCTTAATGATCGTGAGCAGAGGGTCAGGGACTCCGAAAGCACGAAGAACAACCCAGGGCCCAGGCATACTGATGGTATCATAGGCCTTGACCAGGTCAATAAAGCAGAGATGTAGGTCTTGTTGGAATTCCCTACACCTCTGTTGTAGCAGACGGACAGAAAATATGGCATCTGTGCAGGATCACCCTTTCCTGAAACCGCATTGGGGCTCCGCAAGCCTCTCCTCAGCGTGCCTAGCAAGGCGATGTTGAATAATCCTTGCCAGGACCTTTCCCGGCACACTGAGGAGTGAGATGCCCATGTAGTTGTTACAGTCTGTGCGGTCCCCCTTCTTAAAGAGGGGGACCACCAGGGCATCCTTCCAATCCTGCGGAACCCGTCCAGTGGTCCAGACTGTTGTTATGATGTCATGTAGGGCAGTCTGCGCACAAACGCCACCCTCCCTCAGAATTTGCTTGGGAGATCATCTCTGCCCGGTGCCTTTCCTGGTCCCAGACTCTGGATCGCCCTCAGTACTTCCTCAACAGATGGCACCTCAGCCAGCCACTCACAGGGGGTGACAACTTCTTCCAATATTTGAGGCACCGCAGCCTCAGCGGGGTCATCCCCCACTTTGTCCCAAGTTGTTTTCCAGGCTGAGGGATTCTCCCTCCCCCAGAATCTCACAGAAATGCTCAGCAAATCTGCAAACCTGTTCCTGGGGGTCGGATATTGGATCACCGTTTTTTCCCCTAATGATGGTAATAGGTGTGGCGCTGCAGGTTACTTTTTGATGGAGTTAAATAGTGATTTGTGATCGCGGGCCACTGAGGCAGACTCCATCTCATCAACAACCCGCGACCACCACCCATCCTTACAGCGCCTCACGCTCTCCGAACCTCCGAGCGAAGGCTGCAGTAAGCCTCCTCATTCTCTGACGTGGGATGCTGTAGATGGTGGCAGTGGGCCTGTCGCTTTCTCTCAGCCAGCCGGAACACCTCCTCTGTCAGCCCCAGCCGCAACTTTCATCAGCTAGCTGGGACCAGGCCACTATGGGTTTTAATGGGGTCCTGGGTGTGCACCCACCACTGGAGTGGAAGAATGGCAGGCGCATCTTACAAATGACAAGTCGATGGTCAGAGGGCAGATCAGCTCCACGGTAGGTCCTGGTGTCAAGGACATGGGCTCGCATCCGCTGTTCCGTCACTATGTAGTCCAGCAGATGTTCTTGCTTGGACCCAGCATGCATCCATGATGTTGTGTGGATGCGGCGATGCCTGAACAGCGTGTTGGTAATTACAAGCCCATGGGCTGCACATTAGTCTACCAGCGTCATACCATCGTGATTGAGCTGATCTGGCCCATTGTGATGCCGCCGCCACGAATCCGCTTGGCGGGCGCCCCATCTACGACCTCGCCACCACCAAGCGACGGGACCGACCCCGCTTCCCCCCTCACCGCTCCCCACATGAACACACCCTCACGCATTTCCCCCCATAGAGCTCCGAGGGGAGGTCCCCTGGCCGGCAGGTTTTCACCCGAAAAGCCCTCAGAGGGATAATCTTCACGGTTTCCTGCGGCCAGGGAATTGGGCGGCCTCCCCCGATGCTAACTCGCACCGCGGCGCTGTGACCAGGTTGAGATTGTGTGGTCACGGCGAGGGCTGTCCAACCACCACGGTTGAAACACACCCCCCCCCCCCCACACACACGTATCGAAGAGGCAGGAGCCACGGCAGGAGTCCACGGCTAGGGTAACGGGAGGCGGGAGAAGAAGCGCGGTGGGGGGGACGAGGCTGTTGGCTTTGACGTGGCTGGATATGGGGAGCGCACAGGCGGTCCTCGCTCCGAGTCAGCCCGGGACGCCTCCAGGCCGCTCGGACGTCCGTGGATCGTCGAGGTGCGCAGCGAGGAGATCAACGGACGCCGTGGCATCTACCGTGAGTAAGCGGAAAGGGAGTGTGGATAGAGGCTAGAGAACCAGAACGCTAGAACTACCATCAGATAAATCGGTACAGATCCGGCGATAGCGTAGACCCTGCTCGAGATCAATACGGACCAACAGAAAACGCAGTCGCCGAGGTAATCATTAATAACCGCGCAGCCGTGTGGTCTACGAGTGGGTGAAGCGCGTGGTGCGGTGTGCGCTCGGAGCGTGGTGGTCGGCTCCGTCTATCTCCGCGGGACTTGTGCGGTGTGACGGCTCACACCCACCGTAAATGCCGGAGGGTGCGAGCAACGTCATTCGCCCTCCGACCCCTGACCCCCGTTCAGAGCGTGTGATTGGCGTAGAGGCAACGCAGCGTTTACAGGTGAACGAGAGCGGGCGGCGAGCTATGTCTCTCACGCGAGCTCGCGGAGGGGCAGACCAGGGAGGGGAGCCGTCAGGCGATGAGCCCAGCGGCGGCAGCAGCTGGTCGCAGACCAGCGAGGGGGTCGGCAAACGGCGGGACCCCTGCCATCGGCATGAAGCAGGGAGAGACCTCGGGGGCCAGCGGTCCCAACACCATGCCTTGCAATCACTCCAGACCAGGTGCCAGCATCATGACCAACTTTGGCATTAAAGTCACCCAACAAGATGACTCTATCCCGAGGGGCCACTTTAGCCAGCACCTGTGACAGGAGGTCATAGAAGGCTTCTGACTCATCGGCCTTGCCTGCATCCCTCCACGGATGTTCGTCTTCGGTGGGGGCATAAGTAACCACGACCACCACTCCTCGCCTCTGGTTGATGGGAAGGCGAGCCCAAAGTATCCTGGGGCTTACAGCTTCCCACAACTCACCGCCACGCTCCCACGCCCCCTTCATTCTTTTGTTCAGAAGAAGAGCCACTCCCTGTTGTTTGGCAGTCTCCTGCCCCGAGTAGAGGACTGTCCACCCCTCATGGTGGCAGGAGCCGGTCCACCAGACCTCCTGAATACCACAGAGATCCAGGCGGTACCGGTCCAGCTCCCGACAGAGGAGTGGCAGCCTCTCCTCCGCAGTGAGCGTTCCAACATTCCACGTGGCCACACGAAGTGGCTTTTCGTTGTTTCTGGAGGAGCCCCAAGGGTGAAGATTCAGTCTCCTGGCTCCGCTGTGGTGGCTACGGCCTTCCCCTATCAACTGCTGGTTGTTGTTGTGTTCAGTTTGTTGTCTTCGTTCAACCGCCCCCCTCCCCCACCACTCCCACCACACCTCACATCAGCCACGGTCGGCTACGTACGGTGGTGCGGAAGTTCAACGCGCACACACACACGCACACCACACGCACGCACACACACGCACGCACACACACACACACGCACGTACGTTGCTCACAGCTACTGGCGGCCATTACCGACCGGCACTCCCCGCCACCAAACCTCTCCTCACCTGCTGCCTGTCCATATCCGGCGTCAGCTGATGATGATGCTGCTGCTGATGATGCTGCTGCTGATGCTGCTGCTGCTGATGCTGCTGCTGATGCTGCTGCTGATGCTGCTGCTGATGCTGCTGCTGTTGTTGCTGTTGTTGCACGCACCACGATTTACGCCGCTGCTGCTGTTGCTGCTGCTGTTGCTGCTGCTGTTGCTGGGACGGCTGACGCCCCAAGTAGCGCATCTCTGAGTACAATCCGGCGCTGCTCTGCCTTGTGGTGTGGTGAGCTCGCTCTGGGGGTCCTCCACCTCCTCCACCTCCTCCACCTCCTCCACCACCTCCACCTCCTTGCCGCATGGCGGAGCGTGACGGCATGGCTTGAGTGGCGGCCCTGCCCTGGGCAACACCGCCCACCACCACCACCATTCCCGCCCCAACACCACCGCCAACACCACCACCGCCAGAGTTCACAAAAGCGCAGTCGTCCAGATCTCCATCCTCCTCCTCATCTTCCTCCTCCTCCTCCTCCTCCCCACCTCGTTCGGCCACCGCCGCCGCTGCCGCCGCCACCGCATCGTCATCGTCGTCGTCGTCGTCGCCCCCATTGCGGATTCCCAGCCCCACCGATCCCGAGCGGTTCCACGACTGCTGCCGCTGCCGAAGCAGCTGCAGCTGCTGCAGCTGCTGCAGCTGCTGCTGCTCAAAGCTGG
This sequence comes from Lethenteron camtschaticum, assembly GCA_018977245.1. Taxonomy (NCBI): domain Eukaryota; kingdom Metazoa; phylum Chordata; class Hyperoartia; order Petromyzontiformes; family Petromyzontidae; genus Lethenteron; species Lethenteron camtschaticum. The sequence continues at coordinate 10,861 of WFAB01003748.1, forward strand.
GCTGCTGCATCTGGAACGAGACGCTGGGTCGCCGCTGCTGCAGCTGGCAGCTGCCGTTGCCGCTGCTGCTGCTGCTGCTGCTGCGGCTGCAACTGCTGCGGCTGCTGGGGTGGGGGCACCAGGACGGTGGCGACGCCGCTGCCGTCGGCCTGGAAGGTGACGCTGGGCCTGCGCGCCGCGCCCGGCGCCGGAGGAGAGGCGGCCAGCTCCACGGAGGGCCGCTGGAGCACCAGGCTGGGCCGCCGGCCCGCCGGCTGCACCCCGAGGCTTTGTTGCCGCCCCACCAGCGGGAAGACGGCGCCGCCGCCGCCGCTGTCACCGCCGCCTCCGGCAACAACAACTTGCTTCTCCACGTAGCCCACGCTCGGCTGGTGCCGCAGGCAGTGATCCGACTGCTGCTGCTGCTGCATCTGCTGCTGCTGCTGCATCATCTGCTGCTGCTGCAGCTGCTGCTGCTGCTGCATCATCATCATCTGCTGCTGCTGCTGAGGCCCTATGGGGTAAACGTGCTGCATGTATCCCGGACTCTCCTGCCGACCCAAGAAACCGGCACTGCCAGGAGGCTGTTGCAGCTGCTGCGGTTGGTAGTATCCCACACTCTGACGCCTGCCTTGCAGCAGCAGCTGCTGCTGCTGTTGCTGTTCCTGCTGCTGCTGTTGCGGCTGCTGCGGCTGCTGCAGCTGCTGTGGCTGTTGCGGCTGTAAGTATCCCACACTCTGACGCCTGCCTTGCAGCAGCAGCTGCTGCTGCTGTTCCTGCTGCTGCTGTTGCTGCGGCTGCTGCAGCTGTTGTGGCTGTAAGTATCCCACACTCTGACGCCTTCCTTGCAGCAGTAGCTGCTGCTGCTGTTCCTGCTGCTGCTGCAGCTGCGGCTGCTGCGGCTGCTGCAGCTGCTGTGGCTGGAAGTATCCCACACTCTGACGCCTTCCTTGCAGCAGTAGCTGCTGCTGCTCCAGCTGTTCCTGCTGCTGCTGCTGAAACGCTACGCTCGGCTGCCTCATCAAGACCGCCGCGTCCGCAAACTGCTGCTGCTGCAGCTGCTGCTGCTGCAGTTGCTGTTGTTGCTGCTGTTGTTGTTGTTGTTGCTGTTGTTGTGCGGTGTAATCCGGTCTGGCGCCCATCATGGTGATGCTGCTCTGCTGGCGCTGAAGGTACGGTGGCTGCTGCTGCTGCTGCTGGAGCTGCTGCTGCTGTAGCTGCAGCTGCTGTTGCTGCATCATCATCATCATCTGCTGCTGCTGCTGCTGCAGCGCTACCGGAGTCGTCGCGGTGACGACGACGCCGCCGGCGCCGGCAGGGGGGAGCATCGGCGTCGGCGGCGCCGGGAGCCGTCCCGGAGTGGGGGAACAGCCGGCACCACCACCACCACCACCGCCACCACCACCTCCACCACCACCGCCACCAGCACCCAGCACGGGGGGAGCCTGCGGGAGGACGTCCCCCCCGGCGCCAGCGTGGTGGTGGTGGTGGTGACGCCGCTGGTGGATAGAGCGAGCGGGCGGCTGTTGCAGCCGCGCTACGAACGGCTGCTGCTGCTGCTGCACCTGCTGCTGCTGCACCTGCTGCTGCTGCACCTGCTGCTGCTGCACCTGCTGCTGCTGCGGCTGCTGCACCTGCTGCTGCCTCAAGGACGCCGGGTAGTCGGCGCTGCGCTGGCGAGACGGTGCCGCCTGCTGCTGCTGCTGCTGCTGCTGCGGCCAGCGTCCCGGTGCCGACATGGGGTAGTCGCGGCTACGCTGGCGCGGAGGGCCGGACGACAACGCCGAGGACGCCGCTGACGGCGCCATCGACGGCGCTTCGAAACGGACGCTGGGCTGACGCCTCCCGGCAAACTCCTGCTGCAGCTGCTGCTGCTGCTGCTGCTGGAGGCGGGGGTGGTGCGGGCAGCCGCCGCTGTGCTGGCCGCCCTCCACGCTAGCGCCCGTCTGGAAGGCCGGCACGCTGGCGCCGCTGGTGCCGCTGGTGGTGGTGGTGGCCATCTGGAAGGCCGGGTTGTGGAAGAAGAGCGGCCGTAGGTGCCCAGTGGCCGCCAGCGGCGGGGGCCGCGG
>WFAB01003749.1:0-12908 GCA_018977245.1 Lethenteron camtschaticum
CTCACTGACTCACTCACTGAGCCAGACGATGACTCACTGAGCCACTGACTCAGTGGCTCACGGAGCCACTCACTCACTGACTCACTCAGTGAGCCAGACGATGACTCACTGAGCCACCGACTCAGTGCTCACTGAGCCACTCACTCACCGAGCCACTCACTCACTGAGCCACTCACTCACTGAGCCACTCACTCACTGGCTCAGTGAGCCACTCACTCACTGAGCCACTCACTGACTCACTCACTGAGCCACTCACTCACTGAGCCACTCACTCACTGACTCACTCACTGAGCCACTCACTCACTGACTCACTCAGTGAGCCAGACGATGACTCACTGAGTCACTGACTCAGTGGCTCACTGAGCCACTCACTGAGCCACTCACTGAGCCACTCACTCACTGAGCCACTCACTGACTCACTCACTGAGCCACTCACTCACTGAGCCACTCACTCACTGGCTCAGTGAGCCACTCACTCACTGAGTCACTCACTGAGCCACTCACTGACTCACTCACTGAGCCACTCACTCACTGACTCACTCACTGAGCCAGACGATGACTCACTGAGTCACTGACTCAGTGGCTCACTGAGCCACTGACTGAGCCACTGACTCACTGGCTCAGTGAGTGGCTCACTGAGCCACTCAGTGAGCCAGACGATGACTCACTGAGCCACTCACTCACTGAGCCACTCACTCACTGAGCCACTCACTCACTGAGCCNCTCACTGACTCACTCACTGAGCCACTCACTCACTGACTCACTCACTCACTGACTCACTCAGTGAGCCAGACGATGACTCACTGAGCCACTGACTCAGTGGCTCACTGAGCCACTCACTGAGCCACTCACTCACTGGCTCAGTGAGCCACTCACTCACTGAGCCACTCACTGACTCACTCACTGAGCCAGACGATGACTAACTGAGCCACTCACTCACTGAGCCACTCACTGACTCACTCACTGAGCCACTCACTCACTGACTCACTCAGTGAGCCAGACGATGACTCACTGAGCCACTGACTCAGTGGCTCACTGAGCCACTCACTCACTGAGCCACTCACTCACTGAGCCACTCACTCACTGAGCCACTGACTCACTCACTGACTCACTCACTGACTCACTCAGCCACTCACTCACTGAGCTCACTCACTCAGTGAGCCACTCACTCACTGAGCCACTGACTCACTGAGCCACTGACTCACTGGCTCACTAAGCCACTCACTCACTGAGCCACTCACTCACTGAGTGACTCACTGAGCCACTCACTCAGTGAGCCACTCACTCACCGAGCCACTGACTCAGTGGCTCAGTGAGCCACTGACTCACTGAGCCACTGACTCAGTGAGCCACTCACTCACTGAGCCACTCACTCAGTGAGCCACTCACTCACTGAGCCACTCACTCACTGGCTCAGTGAGCCACTCACTGAGCCACTCACTCACTGAGCCACTCACTGAGCCACTCACTCACTGACTCACTGGCTCAGTGAGCCACTGGCTCACTGACTCACTCACTGAGCCAGTGAGCCACTGACTCACTCACTGAGCCACTCAGTGAGCCACTCACTCAGTGGCTCAGTGAGCCACTCACTGAGCCACTCACTCACTGAGCCACTGACTCACTGAGCCACTCACTCAGTGGCTCAGTGAGCCAGACGATGACTCACTGAGCCACTCACTCACAGTGAGCCACTGACTCACTGGCTCACTGGCTCAGTGAGCCAGACGATGACTCACTGAGTCACTCAGTGGCTCAGTGAGCCAGACTGACTCACTGAGCCACTCACTCAGTGGCTCAGTGAGCCAGACGATGACTCACTGAGCCACTCACTGAGCCACTCAGTGAGCCAGACGATGACTCACTGAGCCACTCACTCAGTGGCTCAGTGAGCCAGACGATGACTCACTGAGCCACTCACTCAGTGGCTCAGTGAGCCAGACGATGACTCACTGAGCCACTCACTCAGTGGCTCAGTGAGCCAGACGATGACTCACTGAGCCACTCAGTGAGCCAGACGATGACTCACTGAGCCACTCACTCAGTGCTCAGTGAGCCAGACGATGACTCACTGAGCCACTCACTCAGTNGCTCAGTGAGCCAGACGATGACTCACTGAGCCACTCACTCAGTGGCTCAGTGAGCCAGACGATGACTCACTGAGCCACTCACTCAGTGGCTCAGTGAGCCAGACGATGACTCACTGAGCCACTCACTCAGTGGCTCAGTGAGCCAGACGATGACTCACTGAGCCACTCACTCAGTGGCTCAGTGAGCCAGACGATGACTCACTGAGCCACTCACTCAGTGGCTCAGTGAGCCAGACGATGACTCACTGAGCCACTCACTCAGTGGCTCAGTGAGCCAGACGATGACTCACTGAGCCACTCACTCAGTGGCTCAGTGAGCCAGACGATGACTCACTGAGCCACTCACTGAGCCACTCAGTGAGCCAGACGATGACTCACTGAGCCACTCACTCAGTGGCTCAGTGAGCCAGACGATGACTCACTGAGCCACTCACTCAGTGGCTCAGTGAGCCAGACGATGACTCACTGAGCCACTCACTCAGTGGCTCAGTGAGCCAGACGATGACTCACTGAGCCACTCAGTGAGCCAGACGATGACTCACTGAGTCAGATTGACGCTTAGTGGGTGAGAAGTCATAGAAGGACGGACGTGTCAGATTTGGTAACCAGAATAAGCGCGGCGGGGTGGGCGTGGCTTGCTCTGCACCACGTGACGCCTCGCTCGACCAATGGGGAGCGCGGTGGCGTCAGGGTGGGGGTGGGTGGGGGCTGTACCCCCCTCCCCAACGGCGCCTATGCGAGTGGGAAATTTGAAAACGAAATTTTAAACTAAAATTGTAAAAGTTGCAATAAAATTGAGCTCAAAGATTTGGAAGAGAAATTCGGTGGAGAGGTTGAAGGAGAAAATTTGAAGGAGACAATTTAACGAAAATGGAAAAAAGAAACTTGAAAGGTTGAATAACAACAACAAAAATCTTAAAAACTCGAACAAAAATTTGGGAAAAACACATTTCAAATAAGAAAATTGCGAGAAATATATAAAAAATAAAAACACAAAAGATAAAGTCGTGAACCGATAGGGGGGGAGGGGGCAGCCGTTTTAAAATATAAAAAAGTCGTCACCTCTGAGGGTGGTGGCGCTGGCGAGGATATGGCCAAGCCTCGGTTCCATCATCCTCCTCGTAGCAGCAGCGGCAGGGCAGTCCACCTCGTCCACCTTCTCGTCCACCTCCTCGTCCACCTTCTCGTCCACCTTGTCCACCTCCTCCACCACCTCCTCCTCTCCCCAACACCTTCTGTGTCTCTGTGTGTGTCTCTCTGTGTCTCTGTGTGTGTCTCTCTGTGTCTCTGTGTGTGTTTCTGTGTGTCTCTGTGTATTTGTGTATGTCTGTGTGACTGTGTCTCTGTGTGTGTCNGTGNGTGTTGTGTGTGTCTATGTGATCTCTGTCTCTCTCTGTGATCTTTCTGTGTGTGTGTCNGTGTCTCTGTGTCNGTGTGTGTCTCTGTGTGTGTGTCTCTCTGTGCGTCTGTCTCTGTGTGTGTTCCTCTGTGTGTGTGTCTTTGTGTGTGTGTGTTCCTCTGTGTCTCTGTGTGTGTGTCTCTCTGTCTCTGTGTGTGTGTCTCTCTGTGTCTGTGTGTTCCTCTGTGTGTGTGTGTCTTTGTGTGTGTGTGTTCCTCTTTCTGTGTCTCTCTGTGTCTCTGTGTGTCTGTGTGTCTCTCTGNCTCTCTCTGTGTGTTCCTCTGTGTGTGTGTCTCTGTGCCTGTGTGTTCCTCTGTGTGTGTGTCTTTGTGTGTGTGTGTTCCTCTTTCTGTGTCTCTCTGTGTGTCTCTCTGTGTGTGTGTCTCTCTGTCTCTCTCTGTGTGTTCCTCTGTGTGTGTCTCTGTGTCTGTGTGTTCCTCTGTGTGTGTTCCTCTCTGTGTGTGTGTCTTTGTGTGTGTGTTCTCTTTCTGTGTCTCTCTGTGTCTCTCTGTGTGTCTGTGTGTCTCTCTCTGTGTGTCTGTGTGTCTCTCTCTGTGTGTCTGTGTGTGTGTCTCTGTGTGTGTGTTCCTCTCTGTGTGTTCCTCTGTGTGTGTGTCTGTGTGTGTTCCTCTGTGTGTGTTCCTCTCTCTGTCTGTGTGTTTCTCTGTGTGTGTCTCTCTGTGTTTGTCTCTGTGTGTGTATCTGTGCGTCTCTGTGTGTGTGTTCCTCTCTGTGTGTCTCTCTGTCTGTGTGTCTCTCTGTCTGTGTGTCTCCCTGTGTCTCTCTGTGTGTCTCTGTGTGTGTCTCTGTGAGTCTCTCTGTGTCTGTATCTCTCTCTGTCTCTGTGAGTCTCTCTGTCTGTGTGTCTCTCTGTCTGTGTGTCTCCCTGTGTCTCTCTGTGTGTCTCTCTGTGTGTGTCTCTGTNAGTCTCTCTGTCTGTGTGTCTCTCTGTCTGTCTGTGTGTCTCTCCGCCGTGTCTGTGTGTCTCTCNGTGTGTGTCTCTCTGTGTCTCTCTGTGTGTCTCTCTGTGTGTCTCTCTCNGTGTGTCTCTCTGTGTCTCTCACCGTGTGTGTCTCTCTGTCTCTCTGTCTCTGTGTCTCTATCTCTGTGTCTCTCTCTCTCTCTGTGTCTCTCTCTCTCTCTGTGTCTCTCTCTCTCTCTGTCTCTCTCTCTCTCTCTGTCTATCTCTGTGTCTCTCTGTGTCTCTGTGTCTAACTGCGTCTCTCTGTGACTCTGCAGCTACTCGAACCCCGCTTCGTGTTTACGAAATTTAAATAAAAATTTAAAGCTCCCGTCTCCTTTATAGAGGACATCGTGGTGGGTGGGAGGAGCTATAGACCTTCGCCCCGCCCCAAGCCACGCTCAGCCAATGGGAGAGCGCCCTGCGAGTGACGTCAGAGGGGGGCGTGCGAATTCTGCATAAATTATGTTAATTATGGTACCCGGGGTGAGGAAGTGACGCGCGGGGTCACGTGAATAAATTATGTTAATCGCAGCGGGGGAGGCTTGACCAATCACCGTGGGGGAATCGGGTCGGGCTGTGAATAAATTTACATAAATTATGATAAGTAGATGACGCGCTGCGTGGGGGGAGTTCATTAACATAATTTATACGATCCAAGTCAGTCAGTCAGTCACTCAGTCAGTCACTCAGTCAGTCACTCACTCAGTCACTCAGCCAGTCAGTCACTCAGCCACTCAGTCAGCCACTCAGTCAGTAACTCAGTCAGTCACTCAGTTACTCAGCACTCAGTCAGTCACTCAGTCACTCAGTCAGTCACTTAGTCAGTCAGTCACTCAGTCAGTCACTCAGTCACTCAGTCAGTAACTCAGTCAGTCACTCACTCAGTCACTCAGTCAGTCAGTCACTCAGTCAGTCAGCCACTCAGTCAATAACTCAGTCAGTCACTCAGTTACTCAGCACTCAGTCAGTCACTCAGTCACTCAGTCAGTCAGTCAGTCAGTCACTCAGTCAGTCAGTCAGTCAGTCACTCAGTCAGTCACTCAGTCAGTCAGTCACTCAGTCAGTCAATTTTTTTCGTACAGTCAGTCACTCAGTTACTCAGTCAGTAACTCAGTCACTCAGTCAGTCACTTAGTCAGTCAGTCAGTGACTCAGTCAGTCACTCAGTCAGTCAGTCACTCAGCCACTCAGTCAGCCACTCAGTCAGTCAGTCACTCAGTTACTCAGCCACTCAGTCAGTCAGTCACTCAGTCAGTCAGTCAGTCACTCAGTCAGTCAGTCAGTCACTCAATCAATTTTTTTCGTAACGGAAAATATAATTTAATAATTTCGTAACGGAATTAAATTGCCGGCGTCTCGACCAATCAGGCGAGGGGGTTGGGGAGGGGGCGTGGCTTAGCGGTGCATTTCATGCACAAATTAATTAATCAATTAATTGACACATAAAAATTTAATTCATCAATTAATTAATTTTAAAAATTATATTAATTATCGTCGCCCCCACCCCCTCCCCGGCCATCTGCAACTGATTAATAAATCAACGAATTAATAAATTACAAAATATATATTTTTAAATAAATCACTTCCACCTCGCCGTGTATTTCATTAATAAATTTAAACATTAATAAATTAACGAGATAATTAATATTAATTCTTTCCACACTCTCCAGCCGTGCATCTCATTAACAAATGAACACGCTAAGAAATTTAATGATTAATTAATAAAAAACTTAAAAAATCAACACGTCAAAACGTAAATAAATGAACACATTCATACATCTACACATTAATGCATCAATAAATTAACACGTAAAAAAGCGAACAAATTATTAAAATTAACAACTTAAAAATTAAATCATCAACAAACTAACGCGTTAAGAAACGGACACGTAAAAAAAAATCAACGCGTCAAAACGTAAATAAATGAACACATTCAGACATCTACACATTAATGCATCAATAAATTAACACGTAAAAAAGCGAACAAATTATTAAAATTAACAACTTAAAAATTAAATCATCAACAAACTAACGCGTTAAGAAACGGACACGNAAAAAAAATCAACACGTCAAAACGTAAATAAATTAGCACATTCATACATCTACACATTAATGCATCAATAAATTAACACGTAAAAAAACGAACAAATTATTAAACTAACAACTAAAAAATTAAATCATCAACAAACTAGCACGNAAAAAAAATCAACACGTCAAAACGTAAATAAATGAACACATTCATACATCTACACATTAATGCATCAATAAATGAACACGTAAAAAAACGAACACATTATTAAACTAACAACTTAAAAATTAAATCATCAACAAACTAACGCGAAAAAAAAATCAACGCGTCAAAACGTAAATAAATGAACACATTAAAACATCTACACATTAATGCATCAATAAATTAACACGTAAAAAAAGCGAACAAATTATTAAAATTAACAACATAAAAATTAAATCATCAACAAACTAACACGCAAACCAAATCAACACGTCAAAACGTAAATAAATTAGCACATTAAAACATTTACACATTAATGCATCAATAAATTAACACGTAAAAAAACGAATACATTACTAAACTAACAACTTTAAAAATTAAATCATCAACAAACTAGCACGTTAAGAAACGGACGCGAAAAAGAAATCAACGCATCAAAACGTAAATAAATTAGCACAATAAACATCTACACATTAATGCATCAATAAATCAACACGTAAAAAACTAATAAATTATTAAATTAACAACTAAAAAATTTAATCATCAACAAACTAACGCGAAAAAAAAATCAACACGTCAAAACGTAAATAAATGAACACATTCAAACATCTACACATCAATGCTTCAATAAATTAACACGTNAAAAAAACGAATAAAATATGAAAACTAACAACTAAAAAATTAAATCATCAACAAACTAACGCGAAAAAAAAATCAACACGTCAAACGTTAATAAATTAGCACATTAAAACATCTACACATCAATGCTTCAATAAATGAACCCGTAAAAAAAACGAACACATTATTAAACTAACAACTTAAAAATTAAATCATCAACAAACTAACGCGTTAAACCAAATCGACGCGTCAAAACGTAAAAAAATTTGCACATTAATCAATTAACTAATTACCACATTCACAAACGAACACGCATCACAATAAATTTGCATAAATTATCTCCAACACCCCCCACCCCCCCACCCCCCACCCAGCCAGCCAGCCAATCAGAATGCGTCTATCTGTCAAGCCGAGTTGACTGAACTTTAGACCGCAATCAAAGCAATTTCAAAGAACGGAATGTTGTGGGATGTGTCTGTGTGGTGGTGGTGGTGGTGGTAGCAGCGTAATGGGTAGCAGCTTGTGGATGTACTGGCTCACGTCCATAGGAATGTGGAATTTCCCGTTGGAAGTTCACGCCATGGGTCGAATGCGGAGAGTGTGAGTGGCTCGGTCAGGGACAGTCAGTCAGTCAGGCAGGCAGTCAGTTAGTTAGTTAGTCAGTTAGTTAGTTAGTCAGTCAGTCGCTCACTCAGTCACNCAGTCAGCTACTCAAGTCAGTCGCTCACTCACTCAGTCAGTCNTTAGTCATCGNCAGATCACTCAGTCAGNCACTCAGTCACATCAGTCAGTCAGTCNCTCAGTCAGTCACTCAGTCAGTCAGTCACTGAGTCAGTCAGGCAGTCAGTCAGTCAGTGACTCAGTCCTCAGTCACTCACTTAGTCAGTTAGTCAGTCACTCAGTCACTCAGTCACTCAGNCAGTCAGTCACTCAGGTCAGTCATCAGTCAGTCAGTCNCTGAGTCAGTCAGTCAGGCAGTCAGTCAGTCAGTGACTCAGTCAGTCAGTCAGTCACTCAGNGGGTACTCAGTCAGCAGTCACTCAGTCACANTCAGTTCACTTCGTCAGTCAGTCACTGTCAGTCAGTCAGTTAGTCAGTCACCCACTCACTCACTCNGNCANNCAGTCAGCTCACTCAGTCACTCAGGTCATCAGTCAGTCACTCAGTCTGTGAGTCAGTCACTCACTCACTCAGTNACTCAGTCAGTCAGTCACTCAGTNACTCACTCATCACTCACTCGNCNGTCAGTCAGNCACATCAGTCAGTCACTGAGTCAGTCAGCTACGTCACTCAGTCAGTCACTCAGTGNTGACTCACTCAANTCAGTGCAGTCACTCAGTCACTCAATCAGTCACTCAGTGACACCCACTCAGTCAATCAGTCAGTCNGTCACTCAGTCACTCAGGCCAGTCAGTCACTCACTCAGTCACTCAGCCTAAGTCACTCAGTGANCACTCAGCAGCCACTCAGNCACTCAGTCAGTCAGTCACTCAGCCAGTCACTACTCATCACTCTCAGTCAGTCACTCAGTCAGTCACCTGACGTCAGCNACTCAGTCAGTCACTCAGTCAGTCACTCAGTCAGGCACTCACTCAGTCAGTCAGTCAGTACNGNCACTCCGAGAGNCACATCAATCAGTCACTCAGTCAGTCAGTCACTCAGTCACTCAGTCAGTCACTCAGTCACCAGTCAGTCACTCAGTCATCACCTNCACTCTACTCAAACAGCCACTCAGTCACTCAGTCAGTCAGTCAGTCAGTCACACAGCCTCACTCAGTCACTCCTACTCACAGTCAGTCAGCCACCAGTCACTCAATCAGTCACTCAGTCANCACTAGTCACTNAATGCAGTNACTCAGTCAGTAGCCAGTCAGTCACATCAGTCAGTTACACAGCAGCACTAGTCACTCAGTCGAGTCAGTCACTCAGCTAGTCACTCACTCAGTCAGTCAGTCACTCACNCAGTCACTCACTAAGTCACTCAGNNGATCACTCAGTCAGCCACTCATCACTCAGTCAGTCAGGTCACTNAGTCAGCCACTGTCACTANCNANTCAGTCACTCACTCAGTCACTNCAGTAGTCACTCACAGTCAGTCACTCACTCAGTCAGCCACTCAGTACTCACTTNAGCCACTCAGTCAGTCACTCATACCNCACACTAGCCACTCAGTCATCACTCACGTNATTCACTCACCACTCACTCACTGACTNAGTCACCACTCAGCCACTCAGCCACTCAGTCAGTAACTCAGTAGTTAGTCCTCACTCATCACTCACTCAGCCACTCACTCANTCACTCACTCACTTGCNGCNCACTCCTCANTCGCCACTCACTCATCACNCACCCATCACAGTCACTCACTNANCCACCCACCACTCACTCACCCACCACCCACNTACATCACCCACTCACCCAGTAATTACTNAACCACCACNCACCACTTACTCACCCAATTACTCACCACNCACTCACCATCACCCACCACTCACCCACCCAACCACNACTCACCCACTCACAGTCACTCACCACCACCACCANNCTCCCGCCCTCACNCACTCACACCANCACCAAACTCAGTCCACCACTCACCCACTCACCACCCACTCACCCACACACTCACTCACCACCACTCTCACGCCCNCCACCACNCACCCACTNACCCACTCACTCCACCNACTCACTNACCCACACNCACCACNCAATTCACCCACTCACCACCACCTTTCGCTNCCACTCACCACCACTCACCCACCCACCACCACCACACCATCACCCACNCAACCACCCACTCACCCACCACCACCACCACCCANCCTGTGTACCATCAGTCCCCCNCTCACCCACATCACTCATCCCACCACTCACCCACACACTCACTCACCACCCACTNTCACCACTCACCACTCACCACNCACCACCCATTCACCCACTCACTCACCACCCACNTACNCACCACCANCCACTNCCACTCATCCACCCACTCACCACCACCCACNCACCACNCACTACACCACCACCAACCANCCACTCANCCACCACCACNCACCACNNCGCCCNCACCACTCCACCACCCACCACTCACTCACCACNCATCCACCCACCACCCACCCACCACCCACCCACTCACTCANCCACNCTCTCCACTCACCACCCACTCACCCACCCACACCCACCACTCACNACCCACCACCACTCACCCACCACCACCCACNCACTCACTCATCCCACCCACCANCCACGTCANAACCACTCACCACCACCCACCAGTCCCACNCACCACCACCACCACCCANTCATCACCANCCACCCACCATCCCACTCACCCACCCACCANCCACCACNCACNCACTCACCAGCCCACATCANCCACCACCCACTGCACCACCANCCACCANTCCACCNCACNCACNCACCACACCATACACTTNACCCCACCACCACCACNCACCCCACCACACACATGCACCACCACCACTCANCCACCACGCANCCACCACCAACCACCACCACCNCACCACCACCACCANCCACCCCANCACCACCACCACCACCACCACCCCACACTCACCCANCCATCCNCCACCCANCCACCACCACCCANCCACCNCCACCACATCACCCCACCACCACACCACCACCACCACCACNCACCACCACCACCACCACCCCACCACATCCACCCCACNANGCAATCACCACCACCGACTCATCCTCACCCCACCCACCACCCACNCCCACCACCACCACNCNCACCACCATCCNCNACCCCACTCACNCACCACCACATCCACCACCACCCCCCCACCACCACCACTACCACCACCCCACACTNACCCACCACCACACACTCACNCACCACCACACACCACNCANCCACCACACNCACCANCACCACCANTCACCCACCACCTCCCATTCACCNCGGCACNCACNCACCACCANCCANNACCACCACCACTCACCACCACCACCACCACCACNACCACCACCANCACCTTAACCAACATCACTCACCCACCACTCACNATCACCCACCACNCACACCACCACATCACNNACNCACCACCACCCACCACCACGTTCACCACNCACCACCCACCACTNACNCCCACCAATCCCACTNCTCTCCCACTCANATCACCATCCACCCCACTCCCCACTCACGTCCANCCACCCACNCACCACCACTCACCACTCACCACCATCACCTACCGTCACTCACANTCACCACCCATCACCANCCACCACATCACCANCCANCCACCNNTCANCACCANCACCACNATCNNANCCACCACTCACCACCACTCANCANCCACCANCACCACCACCATACCANCCACCAACCACCCACCCCACCACCACCACTCACCACCCACCACCCACCACNCACCACCCACCACCANNCACCCCACCACCCANCCACCCACCACNCACCACCACCACCACTCACCCACCACCACTCCACCCACCCACCCACCACCCACCCACTCACCCACCACCACTCACCACCCACCACCCCCACCACTCACCACTTACCCANCCACACACTCACNACCACTCACCCACCAGCCACTCACTCNNCACCACTACCACTCACCACTAGCACCANCACCATNACTCACNACCCTCACACNCACCANCCACTCACTCACCNCCACCAACCANCCACCCACTCANCACTCACCACNNACNACCCACCACCACCAATTCACCCNANCNACCACTCGCTCGCCACACCACTCACCACTCATCACCACTCTCCACGCACCTCACTNACCANCCACNCACNCACCANCTCACCNACCACTCACATNATCCCACTCACTGCACCCGTTGAACCNCTCACTCACAGGGAGTTGNCTCAGTCAATCGTCGCTGGCCTGCGANGGCAGGGTTCACGGTGACTCCGACCCCACAGNGATCTCTGACANGCGGGTGACTCTGACTCTGNGGTGGGTGGGCGGGTNGGGTGAGTGGGTGGGTGGTGGTGGTGGGTGGTGNGTGGGTGGGAGTGGGTGGGTGGGNGGGTGGTGGGTGGTGGGGGTGGTGGTGGGGTGGTGGTGAGTGGGTGGGTGAGTGGGNGAGTGGGTGGGTNGGGTGGGTGGGTGGGGGNGTGGNGGCGGGTNGGGGGGGGGGGGGGGGGGGGGGTGTGTGTGNGTGGGTNGGTGGGNGGTGTGGTGGTGGGTGAGTGGGTGGGTGGGTGGTGGGTGGGTGAGGGGTGNGTGGTGGGTGAGTGGTGATGGGTGGTGGGTGGGTGGGTGGGTGAGTGGGTGGGTGGTGGTGGGGGGTGAGTGGGGGGGTGGGTGAGTGGTGGGTGGGTGGGTGGTGGGGGGGTGGGTGGGTGGTGGGTGAGTGGGTGGGGGGTGGGTGGGTGAGTGGGTGGGTGTGGGGTGGGGGTGGGTGGGTGAGTGGGTGGGTGGGTGGGGTGATGTGGGTGAGTGGGTGGGTGAGTGGGTGNGTGGGTGGGTGGGGGTGGAGTGGGTGGGTGGTGGTGGGTGAGTGGGGGTGGGGGTGGGTGGGTGAGTGGGTGGTGGGGTGGTGGGTGAGTGGGTGGGTGAGTGGGTGAGTGGTGGGTGGGTGGTGAGTGGTGGGTGGGTGAGTG
>WFAB01003750.1:0-7500 GCA_018977245.1 Lethenteron camtschaticum
CATCATCACCATCATCACCATCATCATCACAAACATCACTAACATCATCACCATCATCACCATCATCACCATCATCATCACTAACATCACTAACATCATCACCATCATCACCATCACCACCATCATCGTCATCATCATCACCATCATCACCATCACCACCATCACCACCATCACCATCACCACCATCACCACCATCACCACCACCATCACCATCACTACCATCATCATCACCATCACTACTACCACCATCATCATCACCATCATCATCACCATCACCACCATCACCACCATCATCATCACTAACATCATCATCACCATCATCATCACCATCACCACCATCACGACCATCATCATCACCATCACCACCATCATCATCACTAACATCACTACTACCACCATCACCATCATCACCATCATCACCATCATCACCATCATCACTACCATCACTACTAACATCATCATCACTAACATCATCATCACCACTAACATCATCATCACTCGCNCGCTCGCTACCACCGCCTGCACGTCCACCATCACCATCATCACCATCATCATCATCAACATCACCATCACTAACATAATCACCATCATCACCATCACTAACATCACTACTACCACCATCACTAACATCATCACCATCATCACCATCACTAACATCACCATCACTAACATCATCACCATCATCACCATCACTAACATCACTAACATCATCACCATCATCACCATCATCACTAACATCACTACTACCACCATCACTAACATCATCACCATCATCACCATCATCATCACTACTAACATCATCATCACCTGACTCGCTCACTCACCACCGCCTGCACAGTCCACCATCATCACCATCACTACCACCACCATCATCATCATTACTACCATCACCACCATCATCACTACCATCATCATCATCATTACTACCATCACCACCATCATCACTACCATCATCATCATCACCAACACTACCATCAGTACCACCATCACCACCATCACCATCACCACTCATCACCACCTCCACCATCACCACCTCACCACCACCACTACCACCATCACCACCTCCACCATCACCACCATCACCATTACCACCCCCATCACACACACAGTGACACACACACAGTGACACACACACACACAGTGACACACACACAGTGACACACACACACTCACACACACACACACAGTGACACACACAGTGACAAACACACACAAACTACACACACAGTGACACACTGACACAGTGACACACACACAGTGACACACACGTGNCACACATCACAGTGACACACACACAGTGACACACACAGTGACACACACAGTGACACACACAGTGACACACNGTGACATACACACACACACACACAGTCACACACTCAGTGATCACACACACACACACACAGACACATCACAGTGTGACACACACAGACACACACACAGACACACACACAGTGTACACACACACAGTGACACACACACACACTGACACGCACCTTGGCAATGAGACGGTGACACACCCAGTGTCTCACACCGCTACTCTCCANCCCCGTGATGAAGTCACTGACTCAGGTTCTTGTCTGGCAGACTGANCACAACAACAACAACCACAACAACAACAACAATTACAACAACACAACACAACACAACACACAACATAGTGTGGTTCCACAGCGAGCAGGCGGGAAGGCGGGCGAGTGGTGAGTGGGCGAGTGAGTGACTGACTGACTGAGTGAGTGAGTGAGTGACTGAGTGAGTGAGTGAGTGACCCCTCACCCTGACGACACTGGCAAGGTGGCCCTCACACGTGACAATCCCCATGAAGTGGAACAGTCGTGTAGTGGTCCTCTAGTGAGTGAGTGACAGCGAGCGAGTGAGTGGCTGAGTGACTGACTGACTGGTGAATGACTGACTGAGTGACTGACTGACTGAGTGGAGTGAGTGACTGAGTGAGTGAGTGCTGATGAGTGAGTGAGTGACTGTGTGAGTGAGTGAGTGAGTGACTGAGTGAGTGAGTGAGTGACCCTCACCCTCTAGCAGCTTGGCAAGGCGGACCTCATCACGTGAATGTTTTAACCCCCATGAAGTGGAACGATGTCTGTTAGTGGTCCTCTAGTGAATGAGCAGCGAGCGAGTGAGTGAGTGAGTGAGTGGGTGAGCGAGCGAGCGAGTGAGTGAGTGATTGAGCGAGTGAGTGAGTGAGTGGGTGGGTGGGTGGGTGACTGACTGACTGACTGAGTGAGTGGCGAGTGAGCGAGTGAGCGAGTGAGCGAGTGACTGCTGAATGACTGACTGAGTGAGTGCTGAGTGACTGATTGAGTGAGCGAGTGGCTGAGTGAGTGAGTGAGTGAGCGAGTGGATGAGTGAGTGACTGACTGACTGACTGAATGACTGACTGAGTGAGTGAGTGAGTGGCTGAGTGAGTGACGAGTGAGCCTGAGTAGTGAGCGAGGCAGTGACTNAGCNAGTGAGTGTGAGCGAGTGAGTGATTAANTGAGCAAGTTCGTGGTGGTGAGCGAATGACTGAACTGGCGGTGAGCGNTGAGTGAGCGAGCATGTGAGCGAGTGAGCGAGTGAGTGACTGAGTGAGTGAGTGAGTGAGTGACTGAGCGAGCGAGCGAGTGAGTGGTGAGTGACTGAGCGAGTGAGCGAGCGACTGACTCGAGCGAGTGAATGAGTGAGTGAGTGAGTGAGCGAGCGAGCGACTGACCGAGTGACTGACTGAGAAAGTGACTGACTGACTGAATGAGCGACTGAGTGAGCGAGTGAATGAGTGAGTGAGTGAGTGAGCGAGCGAGTGAGCGAGTGAGTGACTGACTGCTCACCCTCGAGCAGCTTGGCAAGGCTGGCCCGCATCACGTGAATGTTTTCAATCCCCATGAAGTGAAACTTGATGTCTGTGTAGTGGTCCTCTAGTGAGTGAGTGAGTGAGCGAGCGAGCGAGCGAGCGAGTGAGTGAGTGAGTGAGGAGTGAGTGAGTGAGTGACTGACTGAGTGACTGACTGAGTGAGTGACTGAGTGACTGACTGACTGAGTGGGCGAGTGAGTGAGTGAGTGAGTTAATGACTGACTGAGTGAGTGAGTGAGGGAGCGAGCGAGTGAGTGGCTGAGTAACTGACTGACTGACTGACTAAGTGAGTGAGTGAGCGAGTGAGTGACTGACTGAGTGAGTGACTGAGTGACTGACTGAGTGACTGACTGAGTGAGTGACCCCTCACCCTCTAGCAGCTTGGCAAGGCTGGCCCGCATCACGTGAATGTTTTCAATCCCCATGAAGTGAACTTGATGTCTGTGTAGTGGTCCTGTAGTGAGTGAGTGAGTGAGCGAGGGAGCGAGCGAGTGAGTGGCTGAGTGACTGACTGACTGAGTGACTAACTGACTGAGTGAGTGANTGGCTGACTGAGTGACTGACTGACTGAGTGACTAACTGACTGAGTGAGTGAGCGAGCAAGTGACTGACTGAGTGGGCGAGTGAGTGAGTGAGTGAATGACTGAGTGAGTGAGTGAGTGACTTAGTGAGTGACTGACTGACTGAGTGACTAACTGACTGATGAGTGAGTGACTGAGTGACTGACTAACTGAGTGACTGACTGACTGAGTGAGTGAGCGAGCAAGTGACTGACTGAGTGGGCGAGTCAGTGAGTGAGTGAATGACTGNGTAAGTAAGTGAGCGAGTGAGTGAGTGACTGACTGACTGACTGAGTGAGTGACTGAGTGGNTGACTGAGTGAGTGACTGACTGAGTGACTGAATGACTGACTGCTCACCCTCTAGCAGCTTGGCAAGGCTGGCCCGCATCACGTGAATGTTTTCAATCCCATGAAGTGGAACTTGATGTCTGTGTAGTGGTCCTCTAGTGAGCGAGTGAGCGAGCGAGTGAGTGAGTGGGTGAGTGAGTGAGTGAGCGAGTGGGTGAGTGAGTGGCTGAGTGAGCGAGTGTGTGAGTGAGTGAGTGAGCGAGTGAGTGAGTGAGTGAGCGAGCGAGCGATTGAGTGAGTGAGTGAGTGAGTGAGTGAGCGAGCGACTGAGTGACTGACTGAGTGAGTGACTGACTGACTGAGTGAGTGAAGTGAGCGAGTGAGTGAGTGAGTGACTGACTGAGTGAGCGAGTGAGTGAGTGGCTGAGTGAGCGAGTGACTGACTGACTGAGTGAGTGAGTGAGCAAGTGTCTGAGTGAGNGACTGACTGAGTGAGTGGCTNAGTGAGCGAGTGAGTGAGTGACCCCTCACCCTCCAGCAGCTTGGCAAGGCTGGCCCTCATCACGTGAATGTTTTCAATCCCCATGAAGTGAAACTTGATGTCTGTGTAGTGGTCCTCTAGTGAGTGAGTGAGTGAGCGAGGGAGCGAGTGAGCGAGCGAGTGGCTGAGTGANCGAGCGAGCGAGCGAGCGAGCTGAGTGTGTGAGTGACTGACTGACTGAGTGAGTGAGTGACTGACTGAGTGACTGACTGACTGACTGACNCTCTAGCAGCTTGANGCTGGCNCTCATCAGTGAATGANCCCATGAAGTGACTGACTGAGTGGGCGAGTGAGTGAGCNAGTGAGTGAGTGAGTGAGTGAGCGAGCGAGCGAGTGACTGAGTGAGCGAGTGACTGACTGACTGACTGAGTGACTGACTGCGTGAATGAGTGGCTGACTGAGTGAGTGACTGACTGAGTGACTGAATGACTGACTGCTCACCCTCTAGCAGCTTGGCAAGGCTGGCCCTCATCACGTGAATGTTTTCAATCCCCATGAAGTGAAACTTGATGTCTGTGTAGTGGTCCTCGTTCTCGTAGCCCTTGCCCGCTGCACGGTTTGCCATCGCGTTGATCTGGGGAGGGGTGGGGGTTATGGGTTGAGGGGGTGGTCGGGGTCACCCGGGTCAACGGGTCACCGGGGTCAACGGGGTCGTTGGGGGTCACGGATCGCCGGGGGTCAACGGGGTTGCTGGGGTCAACGGGGTTGCCGGGGTCAACGGGGTCGTTGGGGGTCACAGGGGGTCACAGGGGTCGCTGGGGTCAACGGGGTCGTTGGGGTCAACGGGGTCGCCGGGGTCAACGGGTTGTTGGGGTCAACGGGTTCATTGGGGTCAACGGGTCGCCGGGGGTCACAGGGGTCTCCGGGTTCAACGGGGTCATTGGGGGTCAGGGTTGCCGGGGGTCAACGGGGTCGCCGGGGGTCAAAGGAGTCAACGGCGTTGCAGGGGTCACAGGGGTCGCCAGGGGTCACAGGGGTCGCTGGGGTCAACGGAGTTGCCAGGGTGATGGGGTCGTGAGGGTCAACTGGGTTTGTGGGGTCACTGGGGGGGGGTAAAATGGGTCACAGAGGTCGACAGGGTCAGAGGTGTTGCCAGGGTGTCTCTCTGTGAGAGTTCACCATGTCGGTGGTGAGTGAGTGGTGAGTNAGTGGTGAGTGTGGGTGAGTGAGTGTNTGGGTGGGTGAGTGAGTGTGTGTGTGAGTGTGTGTGTGAGTGTGTGAGTGAGTGTGAGTGTGGTGAGTGTGTGAGTGGGTGAGTGAGTGTGGGGTGTNATGGTGAGTGAGTGTGTGTGTGAGTGAGAGTATGAGTGAGTGTATGGTGAGTGTATGAGTGAGTGAGTGAGTGTATGAGTGAGTGGGTGTGAGTGAGTGATGAGTGAGTGTATGAGTGAGTGTATGGTGAGTTANTGATGGTGAGTGGTGATGAATGATGTATGAGTGAGTGGTGAGTTGGTGGTGGTGATGATTGAGTGGTGAGTACTGACTGAGTGGTGGTGTGTATACTGAGTGAGTGAGTGAATGAATGAGTGAGTGATGAGTGAGTGAGTGATGAGTGATGAGTGAGTGAGTGNTGGTGAGTGAGTGGTGAGTGAGTGGTGANTGAGTGAGTGAGTGATGATGAAGTGAGTGAGTGANTGATGACTGAGTGTGTGAGTGAGTGATGAGTGAGTGAGTGGTGTGTGAGTGTATGAGTGAGTGTATGAGTGAGTGAGTGAGTGAGTGAGTGNATGAGTGAGTGTATGAATGAGTGAGTGATGAGTGAGTGAGTGAGTGATGAGTGAGTGAGTGATGAGTGTGTGAGTGTATGAGTGATGAGTGTATGAGTGAGTGAGTGTGAGTGAGTGAGTGATGGGGTGAGTGTATGAGTGTGTGAGTGAGTGATGAGTGAGTGTATGAGTGTATGGGTGAGTGATGATGAGCGAGTGAGTGAGTGAGTGTGTGAGCGAGTGAGTGACACCTTGGGGCGAGTGTCACCACGTAGAGGTGGACGCTGTCTGCGTTGGCACGACGCACGGCGTGTAGAAGCTGCTCGTCCTCTAGCAGCGAGCGTTGAATCCGACAGCGGTTGACTCAGCGAACAGGGCGCTGATCCAGCCGGGGGTCAACGCGGGTCAACGGGGGTCAACGCGGGGTCGACGGGGGTCACGGGGTGAGGGGGTCTGACGGGGGTGAGGGGGGTNGACGGGGTCAACGGGGGGTCAGGGAGGTCAAGGGGGGTCAACGGGGGTCAAGGGGTCAATGGAAGGGTCAATGGGGTGTCGTAGTGGTAGTGGTGGTGGTAGTGCACGTTGTGGTAGTGGTGGTAGTAGTGGTGGTGGTAGTGGTGGTGCTAGTGGTAGTAGTGGTGGTGGTAGTGGTTGTGTGGCTGTGTTGGTGTGGTAGTGNATGTGGTGGTGGTAGTGATGGTGCTAGTGGTAGTAGGTGGTGGTTGTGGTGGTAGTGTGGATGGTGGTAGTGGTGGTGCTAGTGGTNGTAGTGGTTAGTGGTGGTAGTAGTGGTAGTGGTGGTGGTGGTAGTGGTGAGTGGTAGTAATGACGTGATGATGATGATGGTGATGGACTGTGCAGGCGGTGGTGAGCGAGCGAGTAGCGTGATGATGATGTTGTTAGTGATGATGATGGTGATGTTAGTAGTGATGCTGGTGATGGTGGTGATGATGGTGATGATGGTGATGATGTTAGTGATGATGGTGATGTGTTAATGATGGTGATGTTAGTAGTGATGATGGTGATGGTGGTGAGTGATGGTGATGATGGTGATGANGGTGAGTGGTGANGTTGATGANGGTGATGATGGTGATGATGGTGATGGTGGTAGTAGTGATGTTAGTGANGGTGATGGTGATGATGGTGATGATGATGGTAGTGACTGATGGTGATGTGGTGATGGCGTGGATGATGATGTAGNGATGGTGGTGATGATGATGATGGTAGTGATGGTGGTGATGGTGATGATGATGGTGATGATGTGTTAGTGATGATGATGGTGGTGATGGTGGTGATGGTGATGATGATGGTGATGATGATGAGTGGTAGTAGTGATGGTGATGATGATNGTGGTAGTAGTGATGGTGATGATGATGGTAGTGATGGTGATGGTGGTGGTAGTGATGGTGGTGATGGTGGTGATGGTGATGGTGGTGATGGTGGTGATGGTGGTGGTGATGATGGTAATGNCGTGATGGTGGTGATGGTGATGATGGTGATGATGTTAGTGATGGTGGTAGTAGTGATGTTTGTGATGATGATGGTGATGATGGTGATGA
>WFAB01003750.1:10000-12891 GCA_018977245.1 Lethenteron camtschaticum
CACGTGTGTGTGTGTACATGTGTGTGTGTGTACCTGTGTGTGTGTACGTGTGTGTGTGTGTACGTGTGTGTGTACACACGTGTACGTGTGCCTGTATGTGTACACACGTGTGTGTACACACGTGTACCTGTGTATGTGTGCATAACTGTGTACCTGTGTGTGTACCTGTGTGTGTACCTGTGTGCGTGTGTGTGTACCTGTGTGTGTACCTGTGTGTGTGTGTACCTGTGTGCGTGTGTGTGTACCTGTGTGTGTACCTGTGTGTGTGTGTGTACCTGTGTGTGTGTGTACCTGTGTNTGTGTGTGTCTGTGTGCCTGTGTGTGTACCTGTGTGCTGTGTGTGTGTACCTGTGTGTGTGTGTGTGTACCTGTGTGCGTGTGTGTATATGTGGGGAGCGGTGATGATGATGGCGGTGGCGGTGATGATGATGATGATGGTGGTGATGATGATCGTGATGATGATGTTGATGACGATGGCGATGATGATGACGACGATGATATTGATGACGATGGCGATGCTATTCCCACACCACCCTCACTCGTACCACCACCACCACTCACCGCTCGCCCCCAAACTTCCTCAAAATCCCCGTGACCTTCTCCCGTTCCCCGACGTTTCCCCCCGCCCCTTCCCCAGGTGCGCTCACCTCGAGGGCGAGGGCAAGGAGGCTTCGCCGGTCTTCGTGCAGTTCCTGGAGTGCGTCTGGCAGCTTGGGGAGCAGTTCCCCCGAGCTCTGGAGTTCAACGAGCAGCTGCTACTCCAGCTGCATGACCACGTACACTCGTGCCAGTTCGGCAACTTTCTCGGCAACAGCCAACGGGAGCGGCGGCAACTCCGGTGAGGCAGCTGCTGTTGCCGCAACTACCGCAACTACTACAACTACCACAACAACAACTATCACAACTACCACAACTACCGCCACCACCATCACGACTACCACCACAACTACCACCACAATTCTAGATTTGAAGCTTTCGTGACTGCAAGGATTCATATTCTTAGGTGTTTTCGGTAAAGTCACGTAGGTAAAACATTAAAATTAATAAATAAAAGTAAAATAAAATAAAAATCACGACGTTTTTGTGTTGCCTCCGAAACGTCGTGATTTTTATTTATTTAACTTTTATTAATTTTAATGTTTTACCTACATGGTGACTTTACCGAAAACACCTAAGAATATGAATACCACTACAATCACCACAATCACCACCACGACCACCACAACTATCACAACTACCACCACCAGCACCACAACTACCACCACCACAACTACCACCACCACACCAGTAACACTACCACCACAACTACCATCACAACTACCGCCACCAACTACAACTACCACCACAACNCAACTACCACCACAACTACCCAACTACCNCCACAACTACAACTACAACTACCACCACAACTACCACCACAACTACCACAACTACCACTACCACCACAACTACCACCACACAACTACCACCACAACTACCACCNCTACAACACAACTACCACCACAACCACCACAACTACCACAACAACTATCACAACCACCACGACTACCACCACTATCAGCACCAGTAACACAGTGCAGCCACCACCACCACTACAACCACCACCACCACAACAACCACTACCACAACCACCACCACCACAACCACCACAACCACCACCACCACAAGCACCACAACCACCACCACCACAAGCACCACAACCACCACAAACACCACCACAACCACCACCACCACAAGCACCACACCACCACAACCACCACCACCACCAATATCAGCGACTGAACCATTGTCCCCCAACCAGCACTTGCCCCGCGTTGCGTCGAAGGCTACGGCGCTTTTACCTTGGTCTCTGTGGCCCCCGCAGCATTGAGGAGCGCACCCACTCGCTGTGGGCTCATCTGTGGGAGCAGCGAGCGTCGTTCACGAACCCGCTCTACCGCCCAGAGCTCACCGCCCTGAGGCCAGACACCTCACCCTGCCTCTTCAAGTGAGACTCACTCACTCACTCAATCACTCGCTCGCTCGCTCAGTCAGTCACTCAGTCAGTCAGTCTCGCTCGCTCGCTCACTCAGCTCACTCGCTCGCTCACTCACCACTCACTCAGTCGCTTGCTCAGTCAGTCACTCGCTCACCACTCGCTCACTCACTCGCCTCGCTCACTCACTCAGTCACTCAGTCAGCCACTCGCTCAGACACTCACTCACTCGCTCACTCGCTCGCTCGCCAATCACCACTCGCTCACTCGCTCAGTCACTCAGTCAGTCACCACTCACCACTCACACTCACACTCACCACTCGCTGTGGGCTCATCTCTGGGAGCAGCGAGCGTCGTTCACCAACCCGCTCTACCGCCCAGAGCTCACCGCCCTGAGGCCAGACACCTCACCCTGCCTCTTCAAGTGAGACTCACTCACTCAGTCGCTCGCTCGCTCAGTCATTCGCTCGCTCGCTCACTCAATCACTCGCTCTCGCTCGCTCACTCACTCACTCACCACTCACTCAGTCGCTTGCTCAGTCAGTCAGTCGCTCACTCACTCAGCCAGTCACTCACCCACTCACTCACAGTCACTCACTCACTCAGTCAGTCACTCACTCACTCACTCAGTCACTCGCTCACTCACTACTCACCACTCACTCACCACTCGCTGTGGGCTCACCTCTGGGAGCAGCGAGCGTCGTTCACCAACCGCTCTACCGCCCAGAGCTCACCGCCCTGAGGCCAGACACCTCACCCTGCCTCTTCAAGTGAGACTCACTCACTCAGTCAGTCGCTCGCTCGCTCACTCGCTCCTCACCACTCACTCAGTCGCTTGCTCAGTCAGTCACTCACCCACTCACTCACCACTCAGTCACTCAGTCAGTCACTCGCTCAGTCACTCACTCACTCACTC
>WFAB01003751.1:0-12876 GCA_018977245.1 Lethenteron camtschaticum
TGAGTGAGTATGTGGTTGACTCTAAGTGGTGGATTCTACCCCAGCTGGACTCTATTGGAGATGGAGCTCTCAGCGTGGGTGAGCTTGGCGAGGCGCTCCACGCCGTACTGAGTGAGTGAGTGAGTAACTGAGTGAGTGAGTGGCTGAGTATCTTAGTGAGTAGCTGAGTGAGTGAGTGAGTGGTTGACTCTGGATGGTGGACTCTACCCAGCTGGACTCCAATGGGGATGGAGCTCTCAGCGTGGGTGAGCTGGGCGAGGCGCTACACGCCGTGCTGATTGAGTGAGTGGCTGAGTGAGTGAGTGACTAAGTGAGTGACTGACTGACTGGCTGAGTGAGTGACTGACTGACTGGCTGAGTGACTGACTGACTGGTGGACTCTGGTGGACTCAACCCCAGCTGGACTCTAACGGGGATGGAGCTCTCAGCGTGGGTGAGCTGGGCGAGGCGCTCCATGCCGTACTGAGTGAGTGACTGGCTGAGTGAGTGACTGAGTGAGTGGCTGAGTGAGTGACTGAGTGAGTGTCTGGCTGAGTGGTTGACTCTGGATGGTGGACTCTACCCAGCTGGACTCTAACGGGGATGGAGCTCTCAGCGTGGGTGAGCTGGGCGAGGCGCTCCACGCCGTACTGAGTGAGTGACTGGCTGAGTGAGTGAGTGACTGAGTGAGTGACTGAGTGAGTGAGTGAGTGGCTGAGTGAGTGACTGAGTGACTGACTGGTGGACTCTGGTGGACTCTACTCCAGCTGGATTCTAATGGGGATGGAGCTCTCAGCGTGGGTGAGCTGGGCGAGGCGCTCCATGCCGTACTGAGTGAGTGAGTGGGTGAATGAGTGGCTGAGTGAGTGAGTAACTGAGTGTCTGAGTGAGTGAGTGACTGAGTGAGTGACTGAGTGAGTGAGTGAGTGGCTGAGTGAGTGAGTGACTGACTGACTGGTGGACTCTGGTGGACTCTACCCAGCTGGACTCTAATGGGGATGGAGCTCTCAGCGTGGGTGAGCTGGGCGAGGCGCTCCATGCCGTACTGGGGGAGTGAGTGAGTAACTGAGTGAGTGAGTGGCTGAGTGAGTGTCTGGCTGAGTGGTTGACTCTGAGTGGTGGACTCTACCCAGCTGGACTCTAACGGGGATGGAGCTCTCAGCGTGGGTGAGCTGGGCGAGGCGCTCCACGCCGTACTGAGTGAGTGACTGAGTGAGTGAGTGAGTGACTGAGTGAGTGAGTGGCTGAGTGAGTGACTGAGTGAGTGTCTGAGTGAGTGACTGAGTGACTGGCTGAGTGGCTGAGTGAGTGGCTGAGTGTCTCGCTGAGTGAGTGAGTGGCTGAGTGAGTGACTGAGTGAGTGTCTGGCTGAGTGGTTGACTCTGGATGGTGGACTCTACCCAGCTGGACTCTAACGGGGATGGAGCTCTCAGCGTGGGTGAGTTGGGCGAGGCGCTCCATGCCGTACTGGGTGAGCCGCTCTCCCCGAGAGAACTCGCTGAGCTGCTACACGACCTCGACCTGAACGGGGACGGCCGCGTCTCCCTGCAGGGTGAGTCCACCTCTAGAGTCGACCACTAGTCCACCGACTCAGTCAGTCACTCAGTCAGTCATTCAGTCACTCAGTCACTTAGTCAGTTAGTCAGTCAGTCACCCACTCATTCACTCAGTCACTCAGTCACTCAGTCAGTCACTCAGTCACTCAGTCACTCACTTACTCACCCACTCAGTCACTCAGTCACTCACTCAGTCACTCACTCACTCAGTCACTCAGTCACTCACTCAGTCACTCACTCACTCAGTCACTCACTCAGTCACTCAGTCACTCAGTCAGTCACTCACTCAGTCACTCACTCACTCAGTCACTCAGTCACTCACTCAGTCACTCACTCACTCAGTCACTCACTCAGTCACTCAGTCACACACAGTCACTCAGTCAGTCATTCAGTCACTCAGTCACTTAGTCAGTTAGTCAGTCAGTCACCCACTCATTCACTCAGTCACTCAGTCACTCAGTCAGTCACTCAGTCACTCAGTCACTCACTTACTCACCCACTCAGTCACTCAGTCACTCACTCAGTCACTCACTCACTCAGTCACTCAGTCACTCACTCAGTCACTCACTCACTCAGTCACTCACTCAGTCACTCAGTCACTCAGTCAGTCACTCACTCAGTCACTCACTCACTCAGTCACTCAGTCACTCACTCAGTCACTCACTCACTCAGTCACTCACTCAGTCACTCAGTCACTCAGTCAGTCACTCAATCAGTCACTCACTCACTCACCCACTCAGTCATTCACTCACCACTCACCCACTCACCCACTCACTCACTCACTCACCCACCTACTCACTCACCCACTCAGTCACTCACTCACCCACCTATTCACTCACCAACTCATTCACTCACTCACTTATTCACTCACCCTCTCACCCACCCACTCACCCACAGCCCTGCTAGAGGCTACCTGAGGTAGCTTTGTCTGTGTGTGGTGTGTGTAGTACATAGACACTGCTGCTGCTACTCGCTACTGACAACACTTGCCCCTACAGCCCTGCTGGAGGCTACCTGGTGGAGCTTTGTCTGTGTGTGGTGTGTGTGTAGTACATAGAAACTGCTGCTGCTGCTACTCGCTACTAACAGCACTTGCCCTACAGCCCTGCTAGAGGCTACCTGGGGTAGCTTTGTCTGTGTGTGTGGTGTGTGTAGTACATAGACACTGCTGCTGCTACTCGCTACTAGCAGCACTTGCCCCTACAGCCCTGCTAGAGGCTACCTGGGGTAGCTTTGTCTGCGTGTGGTGTGTGTAGTACACAGACACTGCTGCTGCTACTAACAGCACTTGCCCCTACAGCCCTGCTAGAGGCTACCTGGGGTAGCTTTGTCTGCGTGTGGTGTGTGTAGTACATAGACACTGCTGCTGCTACTCGCTACTAGCAGCACTTGCCCCTACAGCCCTGCTAGAGGCTACCTGGGGGAGCTTTGTGTGTGTGTGGTG
Organism: Lethenteron camtschaticum; assembly: GCA_018977245.1. Lineage (NCBI taxonomy): Eukaryota > Metazoa > Chordata > Hyperoartia > Petromyzontiformes > Petromyzontidae > Lethenteron > Lethenteron camtschaticum. Next base: position 2,980 of record WFAB01003751.1, read on the forward strand.
TGTGTAGTACATAGACACTGCTCCTACTCGCTACTGACAGCACTTGCCCCTACAGCCCTGCTGGAGGCTACCTGGGGGAGCTTTGTCTGTGTGTGTGGTGTGTGTAGTACATAGACACTGCTGCTACTCGCTACTAGCAGCACTTGCCCCTACAGCCCTGCTAGAGGCTACCTGGGGGAGCTTTGTTTGTGTGTGGTGTGTGTACTACACAGACACTGCTGCTGCTACTCGCTACTAACAGCACTTGCCCCTATGGCCCTGCTGGAGGCTACCTGGGGGAGCTTTGTCTGTGTGGTGTGTGTAGTACATAGACACTGCTGCTGATACTCGCTACTAGCAGCACTTGCCCCTACAGCCCTGCTAGAGGCTACCTGGGGAAGCTTGGTCTGTTTGTCTCTCTCCCCGTGTCTCTCGTTTCAGAATTCGTGAAGATGATGTCATTGACTCAATGAGAGACCCACAGACACCCACAGACTCATACAGAGACTGACAGAGACCCACAGAGACCCACAGACTCACACAGAGACCCACACAGACTCACACAGAGACACACAGAGACACACACAGACTCACCACACAGACTCACACAGAGACCCACAAACTCACACAGAGACGCACAGACTCACCACACAGAGACCCACAGACTCACACAGAGACCCACAGACTCACCACACAGAGACCCACAGACTCACCACACAGAGACCCACAAACTCACACAGAGACGCACAGACTCACCACACAGAGACCCACAGACTCACACAGAGACCCACAGACTCACCACACAGAGACCCACAGACTCACACAGAGACCCACAGACTCACCACACAGAGACCCACAGACTCACCACACAGAGACCCACAGACTCACCACACAGAGACCCACAAACTCACACAGAGACGCACAGACTCACCACACAGAGACCCACAGACTCACACAGAGACACACACAGACACACACAGCACACACACACAGAGACCCACACAGACACACACATCACACACACACACAGCACACACCACACACACAGCACACACACATCACACACACATCACACACACAACACACATCACACACACAGCACATACACACACAGCACACACACAGCACACACACACACATCACACACATCACACACATCACACACATCGTAGTAGTGTCCTGACTAGGGGGGGGTTGCCTGGCACCTCGGGTTTTCATCCGACGGACCCCTAGCGGAGGAGAGTTCCACGGTTTCCCGGAGCCAGGAGATTTGCCGACCCCCCAAACAGGGCAGGTCACATGGCCGTGCCCCCCTCCCTCCCCCTAAAATTGGTTTTAAAATTGTACGGGCCTCAGACAGAAGCAGTTTCACCTGAGGCCAACTGCAATGAGTTGAATAAAAGAATACGACGTTTCGATTGCAACGCAAGCAATCGTCGTCATCAGGTATAGTGAAATAGCGACATAGAATCTAACCAGAGAACTACAGACAGACATATAAGCGGACAGATATCACCAAGATACACAGAGAGAGAGAGAGAGCAACACAGGTACAGCAGAGAGGGGTGATCGTCTCTGTGGGGTGGCCTTAAATAGACAGAGGGGGGCAGAGGCAGAGAGAGGGAGGGGCTAGAGAAAACATTTACATGTCAATGAGTACGAAGGCTTAGAGGGAGACAGAACACACTAAATTAAGATCGCAGTGAGTTACTCGCAACACAGGAGGCAGGACGGAGGGTAGAGGTCGCAACCGGGTACCCGATACCCCTACCCTACCCAATACCCAGCTACCCGTACCCTACCCGATACCCGATACCCGTACCCTACCCGATACCCGTACCCTACCCGATACCCGGCTACCCGATACCCGTACCCTACCCGATACCCGTACCCTACCCGATACCCGTACCCTACCAGATACCCGAACCCTACCCGATACCCATACCCTACCCGATACCCGTACCCTACCTGATACCCGTACCCTACCCAATACCCGTACCCTACCGATACCCGGCTACCCTACCCGATACCCGTACCCTACCCGATACCTGGCTATCCGATACTCGTACCCTACCTGATACCCATACCCTACCCGATACCCGGCTACCCGTACCCGGCCGGGTGCGGGTAGCCGTTTGCGACCCTGGTGCGGCCGGGTACGGGTACGGGTACGGGTAGGCCGTGAGTCACTGGCGAGTCACCGTTTGTCACTCATTTCCCAACGTCTTGTCTCTTCTCACAATTCAAGTTCCTAGAATCAACCCACCCGCGCCTGCAACATGGCTTCTTCCCAGAGGTCGCAATCGGGTACCCGATATCCGTACCCTACCCGTACCCGGGCTGGATACGGGTAGGGTACGGGTACGGCAGAGGTCGCAAACGGGTTTTGATTCCTTAACCGTACCCATACCCGGCCGCACCAGGGTCGCAAATGGGTACCCGTACCTGTACCCGACCGGGTACGGGTACCTGTTCCCTACCCGTACCCGTACCCTACCCGAAATAAGTGACAAACGGTGACTCACCAGTGACTCACGGCCTACCCAAACCCATTCCTGGCCGCACCAGGGTCGCAAATGGGTACCTGTACCCGGCCGGGTACGGGTAGCCGGGTATCGGGTAGGGTAAGGGTATCGGGTACCCGGTTGCGACCTCTGGGGTACGGGTACCCGTTTGCGACCCTGGTGCGGCCGGGTACAGGTACGGGTAAGGAATCAAAACCCGTTTGCGACCTCTGGCGGAAAGAGAAAAACCTACGGCTCAAACTACTGGGCACGGGGAACAACGGGTTAAGGGGCGGTAAGAGCAAATTAAGTAATGTTTTAAAAACTTTAAAAAAACACGCTTTCATGAAATGTGCCGTACCAGTGATGGCAGAACTCCACGACTCCAGGAAGTGAGCCCCGAAGTTTGCCACGACGTCAGGGGCTGTGGTGATCTTCAGTTCGGTTTTACTGGTAGGAACGAAGTGAACCAGCCTACAATAGAATTTCGATGTAAAGCTTTCGTGACTGCAGGGATTCATCTTCTTGGTTCTTTCGGTAAAGTCACGTAGAAGGGAAGTAATAAAATAATAAAAATAAAACATAATAAAATAATTCTCACGACGTTTCGGCTACAACGCAAGCAGCCGTCTTCAGGTGCGTTGTAGCCGAAACGTCGTGAGAATTATTTTATTTTGTTTTATTTTTATTATTTTATTACTTCCCTTCTACGTGACTTTACAGCCTACAATAGATTATATCGTCCGTCCGTCCGATGTCCGATTAGGTGTAGCAACATCGCCCCCTACTGCAAACACTTGGCAGGACCCTACAAAAACCTTGAGACTCAGTGACGCTTTCCTAGCTAAGCAAGTGTAACATTCCCTTATAATTCCTTGAGATAGCTTTTAATTAAAACATTTAAATTAACTCACAGCGGCCTAAAGCCTACAGCTAGGCCTAAAGCCTAGAACTAGGCCTCAAACTCTCCCTTCGTATCGTACCCCCGCGTGTGTCAAAGGGAGTTAATGTTTAACAATTTTACATTCCCTCATGTTTTTAAATAGAAACATTTACATTTAAAGCTTTTACGTAAATAATTCAAACATTTACATTAAAAATTAACTCACAGCGGCCTAAAGCCTACAGCTAGGCCTGAAGCCTAGAACTAGGCCTCAAACTCTCCCTTCGTATCGTACCCCCGCCATTTCATTTTATTATAGCCATTCATTTGTTCGTTCCTACCAGCTCACCCCACAGGGACCTGTTCATTTATTTGGAATAACCCTGCGAGCCTTTCGGGTGCAACAAACGTTAAAATTAGCCCATTGGAACCTCCTTTGCCAGTAGCAAAATATGATAGTTGTTTTTTTTACACTTTTATCTGGCAACAAAACTGACAATTCTTTTTTTTTATGTGCGCCTTTTGGCGTCATCTGGTCCAACACCAGGGTGAGACTGGGCTCTAAGAAAAGCTGTCTCGGGTGTGGACCAATTAATTTCAAGGACAGTGCATATCATTATCAGAGTTGTGTGTTTGTTGTGTTTGCATTATGACTGCAGGTATTGTGGTCAATGCAAACATGACTCCTGGTAAAGAAGGTGTCAGTTTTATTGCCAGATAGAAGGGTAAACATTTTTTTTCATATTTTGTTACTGGCAAATGAGGTTCCAATGGTGTAAATGCTTCACCCCGAGCTCTCATACTCTGATGGTGCATTGTCTTTGAGTTGTGCGCCTTTTGGCGTCATCTGGTCCAACACCAGGGTGAGACTGGGCTCTAAGAAAAGCTGTCTCGGGTGTGGACTAATTAATTTCAAGGACAGTGCATACATTACACTGGTCAACACATTTTTTCTGGCACAAGGTATTCCTACGGGTTTAATGTAAATTTTGGGGTGCTGATTCCAAATCTGGCATCAGTTTTTGTCTATCACATCAGGTTTTCGAGATATCAAATATTGCATTTTGAATAAAAACTGCAGAAGAAAAATATTAAATAAATGTGGATATCTACATAAAATGATATTATAAACACACTGTCCTAAAAATACAGCACCATACATTATCGGAGTTGTGTGTTTTTTGTTTGCATTCCGACCGCAGGTATTGTGGTCAATGCAAACATGACTCCTTGTACAAAAGGTGTCAGTTTTGTTGCCAGATAAAAGGGTAAAAAACCAATTATCATATTTTGCTACTGGCAAATGAGGTTCCAATGGTGTAAATGCTTCACCCTGAGCTCTCATACTCTGATAGTGCGTTGTCTTTGAGTTGTGCGCCTTTTGGTGTCATCTGGTCCAACACCATGTGAGACTAGGCTCTAAGAAAAGCTGTCTCGGGTGTGGACCAATCAACTTCAAGGACAGTGCATACATTATCAGAGTTGTGTGTTTTGTTTGCATTCCAACCGCAGGTATTGTGTTTTATGCAAAACATGACTCCACGTAAAAAAGGTGTCAATTTTTTTGCCAGATAAAAGGGTTAAAAACCAATAATCATATTTTGTTACTGGTAAATGAGGTTCCAATGGTGTAAATTCTTACCCCGAGCTCTCATACTCTGATGATGCGTTGTCTTTGAGTTGTGCGCCTTTTGGCGTCATCTGGTCCAACCCATGTGAGACTAGGCTCTAAGGAAAGTTGTCTCGGGTGTGGACCAATCAACTTCAAGGACAGTGCATACATTATCAGAGTGGTGATTTTTGTTTGCATTATGACCGCAGGTATTGTGGTCTATGCAAACATGACTCCTTGTAAAAAATGTGTCAGTTTTATTGCCAGATTAAAGGGTAAAAAAACAATTATCATATTTTGTTACTGGCAAATGAGGTTCTAATGGTGTAAATGCTTCACCCCGAGCTCTCATACTCTGATGGGCATTGTCTTTGAGTTGTGCGCCTTTTGGTGTCATCTGGTCCAACACCATGTGAGACTGGGCTCTAAGAAAAGCTGTCTCTCTGGGTGTGGACCAATCAACTTCAAGAACAGTGCATACATCATCGGAGTTGTGTTTTTTGTTTGCGTTTCGACCGCAGGTATTGTGGTCTATGCAAACATGACTCCTTGTACAAAAAGGAGTCAGTTTTGTTGCCAGATAAAAGGGTAAAAAAAACAATTATCATAAAATTACAAGGTACATTTAACATTCACCGTACGCAAATTGAAACATCCCCTACGAAAAAACAATAAAATATTCCAAAAAAAGGACCGTTTGTTTATGCTGCGTATTGAACTGTGCAAAAAAACGAATTTACAGCCAACGTCAGTTGAGCGTGGACAATTAGACCCAAGCCGAAATGTTTAACAACATATATTTTTGAATTTTTAATGATAGAATATGGTATTGTCATCAGCGTGACATAATCATACCAAGTCTGCAGTCGATATCACAGTGGAAAGTGGGTTAAAATTGAGTTACAAGATTTGAGAATACGACAACAGACAGACAGAGTTAATAGAAAACGTGTAAAAATATAGTTTAAAATGTTTTATTTAATGATAGAATATGGTATTGTCATCAGTGTGACATAATCATACCAAGTCTGCAGCCGATACCACAGTGGGAAGTAAGTTATAAATGAGTTACAAGAATTGGGAATACAACAACAGACAGAGTTCATAGAAAACGTGTAAAAATATAGTTTAAAATGTTTTATTTTATTTTCAATGATAGAATATAGTATTGTCATCAGTGTGACATAATTATACCAAGTTTGCAGCCGATATCACATTTGGAAGTGGGTTAAAATTGAGTTACAAGATTTGAGAATACGACAACAACAGACAGAGAGAGTTCATAAAAAAAATTAACCCGTAAAAACAAAGTATTTCACTATAAATCCTTTATATGCGTGGCATCGGTTTTATTTTATTATTCATTTCTGTTTTTCTTGAGTAAGAGTTTCATTTTTATCACATTGGTATTTTAAATTAAGTATAAAAATTTTTTCCTAAAAAGTGTAAAATTTTTGAAATTTTTTTTCACGAAAATCAATTGTCGCGCACAACGAGTCTGTGTGCAAAATGTCAGCTCGATTGGATCACGGGAAGTGGGTTAAAAAACGACCGGAAAGATTTGCACGGTCGTAAGCAAGCAAGCACGCAAGTGAACTTAATATAAAGGATTTAAAAACAAAGTTTTTAAATCCTTTATGTGCGTGGCGGCTAGAGTCCTCTCGTCCTCTGGCTTGAGATGGCTGCCACCTATGGGTCAGATGATTGCATTGCACCATTAAGCAATTGGTAATTAAATATAATATTTTTGTCCTAAACAGTGTAACATTTTGGGAATTTTTTTTCACGAACAGTAATTGTCTCGCACAACGAGTCTGTGTGCAAAATATCAGCTCGATTGGATCACGGGAAGTGGGTTAAAAAACGAGCGAAAGATTTGCACGGTCCTAAGCCGCTACGAGGCAGCGGTAGAACGTTTGGGACCGTCCATAAATGACGTCACGCGATTTTGGACGATTTTTGACCCCCCCCCCCAAATGCGTGACGTCATTTATGGACGGCCACATGGCACCTGCTGGGTCTGTCACGTGACCTCCTGCACCTAGCCTGGCACAGCAGTCAACCCATGGCACCTGCTGGGTCTGTCACGTGACCTCCTCCTCCTCATGCACCTAGCCTGGCACCAGCAGGGTCTGTCACGTGACCTCCTCTTGGTGCACCTAGCCTGGCACCTGCAGGGTCTATCACGTGACCTCCTCCTCATGCACCTAGCCTGGCACCTGCAGGGTCTGTCACGTGACCTCCTCCTCATGCACCTAGCCTGGCACCTGCAGGGTCTGTCACGTGACCTCCTCCTCATGCACCTAGCCTGGCACAGCATGGTACAGCAGCACAACCCATGGCACCTGCTGGGTTCGTGGGTCTGTCACGTGACCTCCTGATCTTGGTACACCTAGCCTGGCACCAGCAGGGTCTATCACGTGACCCCCTCCTCCTCCTGGTGCACCTAGCCTGGCACCTGCAGGGTCTGTCAGGTGACCTCCTCCTCATGCACCTAGCCTGGCACCTGCAGGGTCTGTCACGTGACCTCCTCCTCATGCACCTAGCCTGGCACCTGCAGGGTCTGTCAGGTGACCTCCTCCTCCTCATGCACCTAGCCTGGCACCTGCAAGGTCTGTCACGTGACCTCCTCCTCATGCACCTAGCCTGGCACCAGCAGGGTCTATCACGTGACCACCTAATGCACCTAGCCTGGCACAGCAGCACAACCCATGTCACCAGCAGAGTCTGTCACGTGACCCCCTCCTCCTCCTCATGCACCTAGCCTGGCACCTGCAGGGTCTATCACGTGACCCCCTCCTCCTCCTGGTGCACCTAGCCTGGCACAGCAATCACAGTGCAAGGCCGAGGCTTTATTAAGCGCCCGTGCCCTCTGGCTCGCTGTGGGCCCAGTGGCCTAATGGATAAGGCATCAGCCTCCGGAGCTGGGGATTGTGGGTTCGAGTCCCATCTGGGTCGTAGTATTTTATTTAAATTTTTTTAAATTTTTTTTAACGCAATTAAACATCTTTTTTTTCACCTTCTATTGATGACCTCGTCGTGTTTTTTTTTTTACATTCATATATATCTCTCTTTCGCGCTCGCCTAAATGGCTAAACTGGTTTCATGTGCAATGTGCTGTGTGCTGTGTGTGTTTGTGTGTCGCTAGTCTGCAGTGTCGCGTTGTGTCCACGGGGCGGCGATAAAGTTGCGAATGGCGAGAGGTGGTGGGGGGTGGTGGGTGGGTCTGGGGTGGTGGGTAGTGGGGGGGTGGTGGGTGGGGGATGGGGGGGTTGGTGGGTGGGTGGGGGAGTTGGTAGGTGGGTGGTGGGGGTGGGGGTGGGTGGTGTGGAGGGGGGTGGTGGGTAGTGGGGGGTGTGGTGGGTGGGTCTGGGGTGGTGGGTAGTGGGGAGGTGGTGGGTGGGTGTGGGGTGGGGTGGTGGGTAGTGGGGGGGTGGTGGGTGGGTGTGGGGTGGGGTGGTGGGTAGTGGGGGGGTGGTGGGTGGGTGTGGGGTGGGGTGGTGGGTAGTGGGGGGGTGGTGGGTGGGGGATGGGGGGGTTGGTGGGTGGGTGGTGGGGGTGGGGGGTGGGTGGTGTGGAGGGGGGTGGTGGGGAGGTGAGTGGGGGGGGGGTGTGGGGGTGGTGTGGGAGGTGGGGGGGTTGGTGGGTGGGGGGGTTGGTGGGTGGGTGGGGGAGTTGGTAGGTGGGTGGTGGGGGGTGGGTGGTGTGGAGGGGGGTGGTGGTGGGTAGTGGGGGGGGTGGTGGGTGGGGGATGAGGGGGTTGGTGGGTGGTGGGGGTGGTGTGGTGGGTGGTGAGTGGGGAGGTGAGTGGGGGGGTTAGTGGGTGGGGGTGGTGGGTGGTGGGGGGTGGTGGGTGGGTGGGGGGGTTGGTGGGTGGGGGGGGGGTTGGTGGGTGGGTGGGGGATGGGGGTGGGTGGTGTGGTGGGTGGGGGGTGATGGGTGGGGGGGTGGGGAGGTTGGTGGGGGGGTGGGGAGGTTGGTGGGGGGTGTTGTGGGGGGGGTTGGTGGGTGGGTGGGGGGGGGGTGAGTGGGGGGGGGTTGGGTGTGACACTCCGCCCCCTCTAACACGCCCACTCCGCCTCTAACACGCCCACTTCCCTCTAACACGCCCACTCCGCCTCTAACACGCCCACTCCGCCTCTAACACGCCCACTTCGCCTCTAACACGCCCACTCCGCCTCTAACACGCCCACTCCGCCTCAACCGCCCACTCGCCTCTAACACGCCCACTCCGCCTCTAACACGCCCACTCCGCCTCTAACACGCCCACTCCGCCTCTAACACGCCCACTTCGCCTCTAACACGCCCACTCCGCCTCTAACACGCCCACTCCGCCTCTAACACGCCCACTCCGCCTCTAACACGCCCACTCCGCCTCTAACACGCCCACTCCGCCTCTAACACGCCCACTCCGCCTCTAACACGCCCATCCGCCTCTAACACGCCCACTCCACCTCTAACACGCCCACTCCGCCTCTAACACGCCCACTCCACCTCTAACACGCCCACTTCACTTCTAACACGCCCACTTCGCCTCTAACACGCCCACTTCACCTCTAACACGCCCACTCCGCCTCTAACACGCCCACTCCACCTCTAACACGCCCACTTCACCTCTAACACGCCCACTTCGCCTCTAACACGCCCACTTCACCTCTAACACGCCCACTCCGCCTCCTCTAACACGCCCACTCCGCCTCTAACACGCCCACTCCGCCTCCTCTAACACGCCCACTCCGCTTTGACTCCGCCCACTCCATCACCACTGCACCATCACCACCATCATCACTCCACCACCACCAAATCTTCACCACCACCACCACTCCACCATCTTCACACTCCACCCACTCACCATCTTCACCACCACCACCACTCCACACCACACATCATCTCCACCATCATCCACCACCACCACTCAC
>WFAB01003752.1:0-12874 GCA_018977245.1 Lethenteron camtschaticum
AGAAGGTGAAGAACCAGTGGCATCTACATCTACAGAAGGTGAAGAACCAGTGGCATCTGCATCTACATCTGCAGAACGTGAAGAACCAGTGGCATCTGCAATTGCAGAACGTGAAGAACCAGTGGCATCTACATCTACAGAAGGTGAAGAACCAGTGGCATCTACATCTACAGAAGGTGAAGAACCAGTGGCATCTGCATCTACTGAACGTGAAGAACCAGTGGCATCTACAATGACAGAACGTGAAGAACCAGTGGCATCTACATCTACAGAAGGTGAAGAACCAGTGGCATCTACATCTACAGAAGGTGAAGAACCAGTGGCATCTACATCTGCAGAACGTTAAGAACCATGGCATCTACATCTACAGAAGGTGAAGAACCAGTGGCATCTACAATGACAGAACGTGAAGAACCAGTGGCATCTACATCTACAGAAGGTGAAGAACCAGTGGCATCTGCATCTACATCTACAGAAGTGAAGAACCAGTGGCATCTACATCTGCAGAAGGTGAAGAACCAGTGGCATCTACATCTGCAGGTGAAGAACCAGTGGCATCGATCTACATACAGAAGGTGAAGAACCAGTGGCATCTACATCTGCAGAACGTTAAGAACCATTGGCATCTACATCTACAGAAGGTGAAGAACCAGTAGCATCTACATCTACAGAAGGTGAAGAATCAGTGCCATCTACATCTACAGAAGGCGAAGAACCAGTGGCATCTGCATCTATATCTACAAAAGGTGAAGAACCAATGGCATCTGCGTCAACATCTGCAAAACGTGAAGAATCGGTGGCAGCTACATCTACAGAAGGTGAAGAATCAGTGCCATCTACATCTGCAGAACGTGAAGAACCAGTGGTATCTACATCTGCAGAACGTGATCAGCACAAGCAAAACTCTGGACCGGGTTTTTTGACATTCCAGTTTTCATCAGCAGCGTCAGGTTGCTCAACAAATGCTGGCGATGAAGTGCCAGATGTTTGTTTATGAGCAAGGGACCCCTCGCACCCTCTGTTACATATAATACACAACACAACAATTAATCACAGACTCACGCAGACCCAGACACAGATTATACAGATGGCAGACTCACACAGAGACCTACAGAAACACCCACAGACTCACACAGAGACCCACAGATTTATACAGATGCCAGACTCACACAGAGACCTACAGAAAGAGACACCCATAGACTCACACAGAGACCCACAGATTTATACAGACCCCAGACTCCCACAGATACCCACAGACTCGCAGAGAGACCCACAACGATTCCACATTGAACCCAATGCTCGTGACCTGCTAAATATTTACGAGGCAAAGGGACACTTTCTCCGTGAGATACCGGTCCTGGCTCAACGCAAAGAACGATGCAACGGAGAAGAAACGATGCCAGCGACGATGCTCGGTGCTCAAACGGCGGCCGCGAATTCACCAAACGCATCTCACGTCTCTCTCACGTCTCCCCCACATCTCTCCCAGCCGCCCCCACCGACAAACCCCATGCATAAAGGGACGTGGCGGGGAAATGACAGGAGCAGCCGTGCAGTGACGCAGTCGGCGTCACGAATCCAACCTCTACATCGCCCCGGGGACAAAGCGCCGGGAAATCTTTTTTTGGGATGGAGAATTTCCCGTAAAAATGTTGGTTTTAAAATAAATCAACAGCAGCAGGAGTGGCAGCAGCAGCAGCAGCAACTACGACACCAGCAGCAGGAACAGCAGCAGTAACTGCAACACCAGCAGCAGCAGTAACTACAACACCAGCAGTAACTACAACACCAGCAGCAGCAGTAACTACAACACCAGCAGCAGTGACTACAACACCAGCAGCAGCAGTAACTACAACACCAGCAGCAGTAACTACACCACCAGCAGCAGTAACTACAACACCAGCAGCAGTGACTACAACACCAGCAGCAGTAACTACAACACCAGCAGCAGCAGTAACTACAACACCAGCAGCAGCAACTACAACACCAGCAGCAGTAACTACAACACAGCAGCAGCAGTAACTACAACACCAGCAGCAGCAGTAACTACAACACCAGCAGCAGTAACTACAACACCAGCAGCAGTAACTACAACACCAGCAGCAGCAGCAACTACAACACCAGCAGCAGTAACTACAACACCAGCAGCAGTAACTACAACACCAGCAGCAGTAACTACAACACCAGCAGCAGTAACTACAACACCAGCAGCAGTAACTACAACACCAGCAGCAGTAACTACAACACCACCAGCAGTAACTACAACACCACCAGCAGCAGCAGTAACTACAACACCAGCAGCAGTAACTACAACACCAGCAGCAGTAACTACAACACCAGCAGCAGTAACTACAACAGCAGCAGCAGCAACTACAGCACCAGCAGCAGCAGTAACTACAACACCAGCAGCAGCAACTACAACACACAGCAGCAGCAGTAACTACAACACCAGCAGCAGTAACTACAACACCAGCAGCAGTAACTACAACACCACCAGCAGTAACTACAACAGCAGCAGCAGTAACTACAACACCAGCAGCAGTAACTACAACACCAGCAGCAGTAACTACAACACCAGCAGCAGTAACTACAACACCAGCAGCAGTAACTACAGCACCAGCAGCAGCAGTAACTACAACACCAGCAGCAACTACAACACCAGCAGCAGCAACTACAACACCAGCAGCAGCAACTACAACACCAGCAGCAGTAACTACAACACCAGCAGCAGTAACTACAACACCAGCAGCAGTAACTACAACACCAGCAGCAGCAACTACAACAGCAGCAGCAGTAACTACAACACCAGCAGCAGCAGTAACTACAACACCAGCAGCAGTAACTACAACACCAGCAGCAGCAACTACAACACCAGCAGCAGTAACTACAACACCAGCAGCAGCAGTAACTACAACACCAGCAGCAGTAACTACAACACCAGCAGCAGCAGTAACTACAACAACACAGCAGCAGTAACTACAACACCAGCAGCAGTAACTACAACACCAGCAGCAGTAACTACAACACCAGCAGCAGTAACTACAACACCAGCAGCAGCAGTAACTACAACACCAGCAGCAGTAACTACAACACCAGCAGCAGTAACTACAACACCAGCAGCAGAAACTACAACACCAGCAGCAGCAACTACAGCACCAGCAGCAGCAGTAACTACAACACCAGCAGCAGTAACTACAACACCAGCAGCAGCAGCAGTAACTACAACACCAGCAGCAGCAACTACAACACCAGCAGCAGCAACTACAACACCAGCAGCAGTAACTACAACACCAGCAGCAGTAACTACAACACCAGCAGCAGTAACTACAACACCACCAGCAGTAACTACAACACCAGCAGCAGCAGTAACTACAACACCAGCAGCAGTAACTACAACACCAGCAGCAGTAACTACAACACCAGCAGCAGTAACTACAACACCAGCAGCAGCAACTACAGCACCAGCAGCAACTACAACACCAGCAGCAGTAACTACAACACCAGCAGCAGCAGTAACTACAACACCAGCAGCAGCAACTACAACACCAGCAGCAGCAACTACAACACCAGCAGCAGTAACTACAACACCAGCAGCAGTAACTACAACACCAGCAACAGCAACTACAACACCAGCAGCAGCAGTAACTACAACACCAGCAGCAGCAACTACAACACCAGCAGCAGCAGTAACTACAACACCAGCAGCAGTAACTACAACACCAGCAGCAGCAACTACAACACCAGCAGCAGCAACTACAACACCAGCAGCAGCAACTACAACACCAGCAGCAGTAACTACAACACCAGCAGCAGCAGTACCAGCAGCAGCAGTAACTACAACACCAGCAGCAGTAACTACACACCAGCAGCAGTAACTACAACACCAGCAGCAGTAACTACAACACCAGCAGCAGTAACTAAACACCAGCGCAGCAGTAACTACAACACCAGCAGCAGTAACTACAACACCAGCAGCAGTAACTACAACACCAGCAGCAGTAACTACAACACCAGCAGCAGTAACTACAGCACCAGCAGCAGTAACTACAACACCAGCAGCAGCAACACCAGCAGCAGCAGCAGTAACTACAACACCAGCAGCAGCAGTAACTACAACACCAGCAGCAGCAACTACAACACCAGCAGCAGCAGCAACTACAACACCAGCAGCAGTAACTACAACACCAGCAGCAGCAACTACAACACCAGCAGCAGTAACTACAACACCAGCAGCAGCAGTAACTACAACACCAGCAGCAACTACAACACCAGCAGCAGTACTACAACACCAGCAGCAGCAGCAGTAACTACAACACCAGCAGCAGCAGTAACTACAACACCAGCAGCAGCAGTAACTACAACACCAGCAGCAGCAACTACAACACCAGCAGCAGTAACTACAACACCAGCAGCAGTAACTACAACACCAGCAGCAGCAACTACAGCACCAGCAGCAGCAGCAGCAGTAACTACAGCACCAGCAGCAGCAGTAACTACAACACCAGCAGAAGTAACTACAACACCAGCAGCAGTAACTACAACACCAGCAGCAGTAACTACACACCAGCAGCAGTAACTACAACACCAGCAGCAGCAACTACAACACCAGCAGCAGCAGTAACTACAACACCAGCAGCAGTAACTACAACACCAGCAGCAGTAACTACAACACNAGCAGCAGCAGTAACTACAACACCAGCAGCAGCAACTACAACACCAGCAGCAGCAGCAACTACAACACCAGCAGCAGTAACTACAAACCAGCAGCAGCAGTAACTACAACACCAGCAGCAGTAACTACAACACCAGCAGCAGCAGTACCAGCAGCAGTACCAGCAGCAGCAACTACAACACCAGCAGCAGCAGTAACTACAACACCAGCAGCAGCAGTAACTACACCAGCAGCAGTAACTACAACACCAGCAGCAGTAACTACAACACCAGCAGCAGTAACTACAACACCAGCAGCAGCAGTAACTACAACACCAGCAGCAGTAACTACAACACCAGCAGCAGTAACTACAACACCAGCAGCAGCAGTAACTACAACACCAGCAGCAGTAACTACAACACCAGCAGCAGTAACTACAACACCAGCAGCAGCAACTACAACACCAGCAGCAGCAGTAACAACACCAGCAGCAGTGACTACAACACCAGCAGCAGCAGTAGCAGCAGCAGTAACTACAACAGCAGCAGCAGGAGTAGCAGCAACTACAACACCAGCAGCAGTGACTACAACACCAGCAGCAGCAGTNGCAGCAGCAGCAGCAGTAACTACAACAGCAGCAGCAGGAGCAGCAGCAACTACAACACCAGCAGCAGCAGCAGCAGCAGCAGTAACTACAACACCAGCAACTACAACAGCAGCAGCAGTAGCAGCAGCAACTACGACACCAGCAACTACAACAACAGGAGGAGCAGCAGTAACTACAACACCAGCAGCAGTAGTAGCAGCAGTAACTACAACACNAGCAGCAAGTAGCAGCAGCAGCAGTAACTACAACACCNGCAGCAGTAGCAGCAGCAGTAACTACAACACCAGCAGCAGCAGTAACTACGACACCAGCAGCAGTAGCAGCAGCAGTAACTACAACACCAGCAGCAGCAACTACAACACCAGCAGCAGCAGTAGCAGCAGCAGTAGCAGTAACTACAACATCAGCAGCAGTAGCAGCAGGAGCAGCAGTAACTACAACACCAGCAGCAGCAGTAACTACAACACCAGCAACTACAACACCAGCAGCAGCAGTAGCAGCAGCAGTAGCAGTAACTACAACATCAGCAGCAGTAGTAACTACAACATCAGCAGCAGCAACTACAACACCAGCAGCAGCAGTAGCAGCAGGAGCAGCAGTAACTACAACACCAGCAGCAGCAGCACCAGTAGCAGCAGTAACTACAACACCAGCAGCAGTAACTACAACACCAGCAGCAGTAGCAGCAGTAACTACAACACCAGCAGCAGTAACTACAACACCAGCAGCAGCAGTAACTACAACACCAGCAGCAGTAACTACAACACCAGTAGCAGCAGTAACTACAACACCAGCAGCAGTAACTACAACACCAGTAGCAGCAGTAACTACAACACCAGCAGCAGTAACTACAACACCAGCAGCAGCAGTAACTACAACACCAGCAGCAGTAACTACAACACCAGTAGCAGCAGTAACTACAACACCAGCAGCAGCAACTACAACACCAGCAGCAGCAGTAACTACAACACCAGCAGCAGTAACTACAACACCAGCAGCAGCAGTAACTACAACACCAGCAGCAGTAAGTAACTACAACACCAGCAGCAGTAACTACAACACCAGTAGCAGCAGGAGCAGCAGTAACTACAACACCAGTAGCAGCAGCAACTACAACACCAGCAGCAGTAACTACAACACCAGCAGCAGCAGCAGCAGCGGCGTCTCCGTGACTATTTTGACAAACCTGCGCTCTAGACGAGACGTGCCCGCCGGGGGTCACAATGGCCGGGGGAGGAGGCGGAGGCCGATGGAAAAAGACAAAAGGTTTGACGGGGCAGCCGACGCCGCCGCACGGGGCAGCACGGCGCAGCACAGCACAGCACGGGGCAGCACGGCACAGCACAGCACAGCACGGCACAGCACGGGCAGCACAGCACAGCACGGGGCAGCACGGGCAGCACGGCACAGCACGGGCAGCACAGCACAGCACGGCACAGCACAGCACGGGCAGCACAGCACGGGGCAGCACAGCACAGCACGGGGCAGCACGGCACAGCACGGGCAGCACAGCACAGCACGGGGCAGCACAGCACAGCACGCACAGCACGGGGCAGCACAGCACAGCACGGGGCAGCACAGCACAGCACGGGCAGCACAGCACAGCACGGGGCAGCACAGCACGGCACGGGGCAGCACAGCACAGCACGGGGCAGCACAGCACAGCACGGGGCAGCACAGCACGGGCAGCACAGCACAGCACGGGCAGCACGGCGCAGCACGGGGCAGCACGGCACAGCACGGGCAGCACAGCACAGCACGGGCAGCACAGCACAGCACGGGCAGCACGGCACGGGAGCTGCTGAGGGGCAGCACGGCACGGCACGGGCAGCACGGGACCTGCTTACGCGGCGACGAGAGAGGACGGGAGGTGAATGTTGATGTGAGCGGGCGTCCGTCTTCTCTCTCTCGCCCGCCCGCCCTCCGTCTGTGGCATTCTCACCCTGAACCAAAACACTCGCACCACCTACCCGGACACTTCGGGCCAAGCCACCGAACTAATCGGTTAGTCAGTCACATATTCTTGGGTTTTTTTCCGGTAAAGTCACGTAGGTAAATTAATAAAAGTAAAATAAAAATAAAATAAAAATCACGACGTTTCGGAGGCAACACAAGCTTGCGTTGCCTCCGAAACGTCGTGATTTTGATTTTATTAATTTTAAATTTTTACCTACGTGACTTTACCGAAAAAACCATAAGAATATGAATCCTTGCAGTCACGAAAGCTTCAAATCTAGAATAGTCAGTCACAGTCAGCAAGCCACCTAGCCCCCCCGCCCAGGCAGGTAAACTTGACAGCCAGCGAATGATTGAATCGGTCACGCAACGACCCAGCCAACCTGCCACCAGCGTAGGCACCCGGCCACTCACGTAACCCGGTCAGCCACGCGACCACAGACAGACGGCTACGCAGTGAGCCACTGACTGACTGAGTAGCTGAGCCAGTGTCCCAGCTACTCAGTCAGTCACCCAATTACAGAGTCGTAACAACCTCCCAGCCACACAGATGACCAACCAGCCACCCACTCGCATCTATACCGAGCCAGCCAGCCATTCATGCACCCAGCTACTCAGCCATTCAGTCACTCAGCTACTCAGCCATTCAGTCACTCAGTCACTCAGCCATTCAGTCACTCAGCTACTCAGCCATTCAGTCACTCAGCCTTTCTACTCAGCTACAATCAGTCACCCAGCTACTCAGCCATTCAGTCACTCAGCTACTCAGCCATTCAGTCACTCAGCTACTCAGCCATCAGTCACTCAGCTACTCAGCATTCAGTCACTCAGCTACTCAGCCATTCAGTCATCAGCACTCAGCCCATCAGTCACTCAGCTACTCAGCCATTCAGTCACTCAGCTACTCAGCCATTCAGTCACTCAGCTACTCAGCCATTCAGTCACTCAGCTACTCAGCCATTCAGTCATCAGCTACTCAGCCATTCAGTCACTCAGCTACTCAGCACATCTCAATCACCTCAGTCACTCAGCTACTCAGCCATTCAGTCACCCAGCTACTCAGCCATTCAGTCACTCAGCCACTCAGCCATTCATTCACTCAGCTACTCAGCCATTCAGTCACTCAGCTACTCAGCCATCAGTCCACTACTCACTTCACTCAGCTACTCAGCACTCAGTCACTCAGCTACTCAGTCACTCACTACTACCATTCAGTCACTACAGCACTACCATTCAGTCACTNACTACTCACCATTCAGTCACTCACTACTNAGCCATTCAGTCACTCACTACTAGCCAGTCAGTCACTATACCAGCCCATCAGTCACTATACACTACTCACCATTCAGTCACTCAGCTACTCAGCCATCCACTCACTACATACTCAGACCATACANTCACTCACTACTNAGCCAATACACACTCAGCACTNACAATAGTCACTCACTACCANCTACTCAGCTACTCAGCCAGTCACTNATACTCAGCCATACACTCACTACTCAGCCAATCAGTCACTCACACTAGCCACTCAGTCACTCACTACTAGCCAATACACCACTACTCAGCCATAGTCACCACACTTTGCCAATNAGTCACTCACTACTCACCAATCAGTACACTCACTCTCACCAATNAGTCACTCACTACTCAGCCAATCAGTACTCATACTNAGCCAATACACACCAGACTTAGCCATTCACACTCAGAGAAGAGCCATTCTTTCATTCAGTACAAAATTCAGTATTTCAAGAGCCGCAATGCACTGAGTAGATACTGTACATACGTACATATCGTCAAGAAGCAGCCTGTAAAGAGCCATGCGCCCCGGAGCTAGGTTGCCGACCCCTCACTCACTAATATACATTNCACTATACACTACACCACTATACACTCACTATACACTCACTCACTCACTGTCACTCACTATACACTNCTATACACTACACATACACTCTGTCACTCACTATACACTNCTGTCACTCACTATACACTACTGTCACTCACTATACACTACACNATATAGACCACTCACTATACACTACTGTCACTCACTATACACTCACCACTCAACTATACACTACTGTACACTACTATACACTACTCACTCACTATACACTACTGTCACTCACTATACACTACTGTCACTCACTATACACTACTGTCACTCACTACTACAAACCTGTCACTCCTTATCAGCCCTACTTTATTCAGCAATTCAGACTTTTGGTCACCCCGTGCTCCTTATAAGTCCCTCACGAGGGAGACACACAATCAAACAGAGATTCCTGTTGCCCCTATTGAAACGTGCTGTATGCCGGATGGACCTGAAAACTCAATTTGCCTGTAGTACAAGAACACGGGGTAGAGCGTACGAGCTGACAGCTACGAGTCAGGGACCCGGAAAACACGAAGATTTAACCCAGATGTGGCATCATCGGCCGTGGCCATGGCTAGTAAAGCAGAGGGGTAGGGTAGGTAGGTAGGCAAGGTCCCGTTTAACATTTAGAATATAAGGTTTTTTGAGGATTGACACAGCTAATTAGTAAGGATTATCACGTAAACAGAAGGTGCCAATTCTGTTTACGTGACCACCCTTACTGAGTGTCTAACGACACAACATTTATACATTATACATTCACAAGATCTAATCCAGCAAACAAAAAAACCTGCATTATGGAGGTAAGGTCCCGTTGGAATTCCCTACACCTCTGCTGTGGCAGATGGCCGGAGAATATGGCGTCTCTGCAGGACAAACTCCCCTCCTCGCCCGCCTGTCCTGAAGCCGCAGTGGGACTCCACAAAGCCTGACACAGAAGGGGATGGGGTGTTGAATAAGCCCCGGCACGACCTTTGCTGGCTTCACACTGAGGGAGGAAGGGGAGATTGTCCGCCCTCCGAGGTAGTTTGCAATCTGTGTTTTGATTGCACTCCGCACCCCATCACCCACCCACCACCATCATCACCACCATCACTACTACCATCATCACCACCATCATCACCATCATCATCACCACCATCATCACCACCACATCATCACCACCATCATCACCACCATCACCACNATCACCACCATCACCACCACCATCATCACCATCACCACCACCANCACCCACCACCATCACCACCACCATCACCACTGCATCACCATCACCACCCATCACCACCACCATCACCACCATNACCACCACCATCACCACCATNACCACCACCACCACCACCATCACCACCATCACCACCATCACCACTACCATCATCACCACCATCACCACCATGACCACCACCATCACCACCACCATCACCACCACCATCACCACCATCACCGCCATCACCCCCACCACCATCATCACCACCACCACCATCATCACCACCATCATCACCACCGCCACCACCACCGCCACCATCACCACCACCATCACCAACCATCACCACAACCACCACCCCCCACCACCACCCCCCACCACCATCCCCCCACCACCACCATCACCACCACCACCCACCATCACCACCCCCCACCACCAAACCTCCCCCTCCGTGGTGACTGACCAGCGTGGTGAAGTATGGTCAAATAACCCCCCCCCCTCACCGCCCCCCCCACCGCCCCTCCACAACTCGCTGGGTACGGGGAGGCCCTCATCCAGCAGTAGAGTGGCGCGAGTGCGTNGTCACCGCGATCACCGCCCGCGATGCTGCTGCTGCTGCTCTCATTCACTCCATTCACGTCTACATTCTCCTCCCTCTCCCTCTCTCTCCATCCCTCTCTTCCCATCTCTCCCTCTCTCTCTCCCCTCTCATGAATAATCAATGGCCACAAGGAGAATCCAGAGCCTTTTGTCTGGGGGAGCCTGGAGGTAGGTGGTGGATGCCTCCTGTGGTGCCTGTGGGTGCCTGTGGGTGCCTGTGGGTGGCCAAGCGGCTGATAGTATAGCTGGCTGCTGGGGTCGGTAGCTATTTGGCTGGCTGTTGAAATGGCTGAGTAGCTGAGTGACTGAATGGCTGAGTAGCTGAGTGACTGATTGGCTGAGTAGCTGAGTGACTGAATGGTTGAGTAGCTGGGTGACTCGCAGGCTGGCTGCCTGAATGGCTGAGTAGCTGAGTGACTGATTTGCTGGCAGGCTGGCTGCCTGAATGGCTGAGTAGCTGAGTGACTGATTTACTAGCAGGCTGGCTGCCTGAATGGCTGAGTAGCTGAGTGACTGGTTTGCTGGCAGGCTGGCTGCCTGAATGGCTGAGTAGCTGAGTGACTGATTTGCTGGCAGGCTGGTTGCCTGAATGGCTGAGTAGCTGAGTGACTGATTTGCTGGCAGGCTGGCTGCCTGAATGGCTGAGTAGCTGAGTGACTGATTTTCTGGCAGGCTGGCTGCATGAATGGCTGAGTAGCTGAGTGACTGATTTGCTGGCAGGCTGGCTGCATGAATGGCTGAGTAGCTGAGTGACTGATTTGCTGGCAGGCTGGCTGCCTGAATGGCTGAGTAGCTGAGTGACTGATTTGCTGGCAGGCTGGCTGCCTGAATGGCTGAGTAGCTGAGTGACTGATTTGCTGGCAGGCTGGCTGCCTGAATGGCTGAGTAGCTGAGTGACTGATTTGCTGGCAGGCTGGCTGCCTGAATGGCTGAGTAGCTGAGTGACTGATTTGCTGGCAGGCTGGCTGCCTGAATGGCTGAGTAGCTGAGTGACTGATTTGCTGGCAGGCTGGCTGCCTGAATGGCTGAGTAGCTGAGTGACTGATTTGCTGGCAGGCTGGCTGCCTGAATGGCTGAGTAGCTGAGTGACTGATTTGCTGGCAGGCTGGCTGCCTGAATGGCTGAGTAGCTGAGTGACTGATTTGCTGGCAGGCTGGCTGCCTGAATGGCTGAGTAGCTGAGTGACTGATTTGCTGGCAGGCTGGCTGCCTGAATGGCTGAGTAGCTGAGTGACTGATTTGCTGGCAGGCTGGCTGCCTGAATGGCTGAGTAGCTGAGTGACTGATTTGCTGGCAGGCTGGCTGCCTGAATGGCTGAGTAGCTGAGTGACTGATTTGCTGGCAGGCTGGCTGCCTGAATGGCTGAGTAGCTGAGTGACTGATTTGCTGGCAGGCTGGCTGCCTGAATGGCTGAGTAGCTGAGTGACTGATTTGCTGGCAGGCTGGCTGCCTGAATGGCTGAGTAGCTGAGTGACTGATTTGCTGGCAGGCTGGCTGCATGAATGGCTGAGTAGCTGGGTGACTNGGATGTTGGGTGGCTGGGTGCCTGAATGGTTGAATAGCTGTGTGACTGATTGGCTGAGTAGCTGAGTGACTGATTGGCTGAGTAGCTGAGTGACTGAGTAGCTGAGTGACTGAGTAGCTGAGTGACTGATTGGCTGAGTAGCTGAGTGACTGAGTAGCTGAGTGACTGATTGGCTGAGTAGCTGAGTGACTGAGTAGCTGAGTGACTGATTGGCTGAGTAGCTGAGTGACTGAGTAGCTGAGTGACTGAATGGCTGAGTGACTGAATGGCTGAGTGACTGATTGGCTGAGTAGCTGAGTGACTGAGTAGCTGAGTGACTGATTGGCTGAGTAGCTGAGTGACTGATTGACTGAGTAGCTGAGTGACTGATTGGCTGAGTAGCTTAGTGACTGATTGGCTGAGTAGCTGAGTGACTGATTGACTGAGTAGCTGAGTGACTGATTGGTTGAGTAG
>WFAB01003753.1:0-12868 GCA_018977245.1 Lethenteron camtschaticum
GTGTGTATACGCTGTGTGCTGTGTGTGTGCTGTGTGTATGCTGTGTGTGTGTTGTGCTGTGTGTATACACTGTGTGTGTGCTGTGTGTGTGCTGTGTGTATACGCTGTGTGTATGCTGTGTGCTGTGTGCAGGGCTCCTGCTGTCTCTGCTGGTCACCGTGACGACGCTGCTGTTGCTGCTGCTTCTCGCGATGATCTGGAGACAACGTCGGAACAACAGCGACGCAGCTTACAGCCAACTCATGCTGGGGGAGTCGTGACCACTCACTCAGCCAGCCACCTACTCACTCACCCAGCCACTCAGCCAGCCACTCACTCACCCACTCACTCAGCCAGCCACCTACTCACTCACCCACTCACTCACCCACTCACTCACCCACTCACTCACTCACTCAGCTTACAGCCAACTCATGCTGGGGGAGTCGTGATCACTCACTCAGCCAGCCACCTACTCACTCACCCACTCACTCAGCCAGCCACTCACTCACCCACTCACTCAGCCAGCCACCTACTCACTCACCCACTCACTCAGCCACTCACTCACTCACTCACCCACTCACTCAGCCACTCACTCACTCACCCACTCACTCAGCTTACAGCCAACTCATGCTGGGGGAGTCGTGATCACTCACTCAGCCAGCCACCTACTCACTCACCCACTCACTCACTCAGCTTACAGCCAACTCATGCTGGGGAGTCGTGATCACTCACTCAGCCAGCCACCTACTCACTCACCCAGCCACTCGCTCACTCAGCCACTCACTCAGCCACTCACTCAGCCACTCACTCAGCCAGCCACCTACTCACTCACCCACTCACTCAGCCACTCACTCACTCACCCACTCACTCAGCCAGCCACTCACCTACTCACCCACTCACTCACCCACTCACTCACTCACTCAGCTTACAGCCAACTCATGCTGGGGAGTCGTGATCACTCACTCAGCCAGCCACCTACTCACTCACCCAGCCACTCACTCAGCTTACAGCCAACTCATGCTGGGGAGTCGTGATCACTCACTCAGCCAGCCACCTACTCACTCACCCAGCCACTCACTCAGCTTACAGCCAACTCATGCTGGGGGAGTCGTGATCACTCACTCAGCCAGCCACCTACTCACTCACCCAGCCACTCGCTCACTCAGCCACTCACTCACCCACTCACTCACTCAGCTTACAGCCAACTCATGCTGGGGGAGTCGTGATCACTCACTCAGCCAGCCACCTACTCACTCACCCACTCACTCACCCACTCACTCACTCACTCAGCTTACAGCCAACTCATGCTGGGGGAGTCGTGATCACTCACTCAGCCAGCCACCTACTCACTCACCCACTCACTCACCCACTCACTCACTCACTCAGCTTACAGCCAACTCATGCTGGGGGAGTCGTGATCACTCACTCAGCCAGCCACCTACTCACTCACCCACTCACTCAGCCAGCCACTCACTCACCCACTCACTCAGCCAGCCACCTACTCACTCACCCACTCACTCAGCCACTCACTCACTCACCCACTCACTCAGCCACTCACTCACTCACCCACTCACTCAGCTTACAGCCAACTCATGCTGGGGGAGTCGTGATCACTCACTCAGCCAGCCACCTACTCACTCACCCACTCACTCGCTCAGCTTACAGCCAACTCATGCTGGGGGAGTCGTGATCACTCACTCAGCCAGCCACCTACTCACTCACCCACTCACTCAGCCAGCTTACAGCCAACTCATGCTGGGGAGTCGTGATCACTCACTCAGCCAGCCACCTACTCACTCACCCACTCACTCAGCCAGCCACTCACTCACCCACTCACTCAGCCAGCCACCTACTCACTCACCCACTCACTCAGCCACTCACTCACTCACTCACCCACTCACTCAGCCACTCACTCACTCACCCACTCACTCAGCTTACAGCCAACTCATGCTGGGGGAGTCGTGATCACTCACTCAGCCAGCCACCTACTCACTCACCCACTCACTCACCCACTCACTCACTCACTCAGCTTACAGCCAACTCATGCTGGGGAGTCGTGATCACTCACTCAGCCAGCCACCTACTCACTCACCCACTCACTCACCCACTCACTCACTCACTCAGCTTACAGCCAACTCATGCTGGGGAGTCGTGATCACTCACTCAGCCAGCCACCTACTCACTCACCCACTCACTCACCCACTCACTCACTCACTCAGCTTACAGCCAACTCATGCTGGGGGAGTCGTGATCACTCACTCAGCCAGCCACCTACTCACTCACCCACTCACTCACCCACTCACTCACTCACTCAGCTTACAGCCAACTCATGCTGGGGGAGTCGTGATCACTCACTCAGCCAGCCACCTACTCACTCACCCAGCCACTCGCTCACTCAGCCACTCACTCACCCACTCACTCCACTCACTCAGCCAGCCACCTACTCACTCACCCACTCACTCAGCCAGCCACTCACCCACTCACCCACTCACTCAGCCAGCCACTCACCTACTCACCCACTCACTCACTCACTCAGCTTACAGCCAACTCATGCTGGGGGAGTCGTGATCACTCACTCAGCCAGCCACCTACTCACTCACCCACTCACCCACTCACTCACTCACTCACCCACTCACTCACTCACGCAGCTTACAGCCAACTCATGCTGGGGGAGTCGTGATCACTCACTCAGCCAGCCACCTACTCACTCACCCACTCACCCACTCACTCACTCACTCACCCACTCACTCACTCACGCAGCTTACAGCCAACTCATGCTGGGGGAGTCGTGATCACTCACTCAGCCAGCCACCTACTCACTCACCCAGCCACTCGCTCACTCAGCCACTCACTCACTCACTCAGCTTACAGCCAACTCATGCTGGGGGAGTCGTGATCACTCACTCAGCCAGCCACCTACTCACTCACCCAGCCACCTACTCACTCACCCAGCCACTCGCTCACTCAGCCACTCACTCACTCACTCAGCTTACAGCCAACTCATGCTGGGGGAGTCGTGATCACTCACTCAGCCAGCCACCTACTCACTCACCCACTCACTCAGCCAGCCACTCACCTACTCACCCACTCACTCACCCACTCACTCACTCAGCTTACAGCCAACTCATGCTGGGGGAGTCGTGATCACTCACTCAGCCAGCCACCTACTCACTCACCCACTCACTCACTCAGCTTACAGCCAACTCATGCTGGGGGAGTCGTGATCACTCACTCAGCCAGCCACCTACTCACTCACCCACTCACTCACCCACTCACTCACTCACTCAGCTTACAGCCAACTCATGCTGGGGGAGTCGTGATCACTCACTCAGCCAGCCACCTACTCACTCACCCAGCCACTCGCTCACTCAGCCACTCACTCACTCACTCAGCTTACAGCCAACTCATGCTGGGGGAGTCGTGATCACTCACTCAGCCAGCCACCTACTCACTCACCCACTCACTCACCCACTCACTCACTCACTCAGCTTACAGCCAACTCATGCTGGGGGAGTCGTGATCACTCACTCAGCCAGCCACCTACTCACTCACCCACTCACTCACCCACTCACTCACTCACTCAGCTTACAGCCAACTCATGCTGGGGGAGTCGTGATCACTCACTCAGCCAGCCACCTACTCACTCACCCAGCCACTCGCTCACTCAGCCACTCACTCAGCCACTCACTCAGCCACTCACTCAGCCAGCCACCTACTCACTCACCCACTCACTCAGCCACTCACTCACTCACCCACTCACTCAGCCACTCACTCACTCACTCACCCACTCACTCACCCACTCACTCACTCACTCAGCTTACAGCCAACTCATGCTGGGGGAGTCGTGATCACTCACTCAGCCAGCCACCTACTCACTCACCCACTCACTCAGCCACTCACTCACTCACCCACTCACTCAGCCAGCCACTCACCTACTCACCCACTCACCCACTCACTCACTCACTCAGCTTACAGCCAACTCATGCTGGGGGAGTCGTGATCACTCACTCAGCCAGCCACCTACTCACTCACCCACTCACTCACTCAGCTTACAGCCAACTCATGCTGGGGGAGTCGTGATCACTCACTCAGCCAGCCACCTACTCACTCACCCACTCACTCACTCAGCTTACAGCCAACTCATGCTGGGGGAGTCGTGATCACTCACTCAGCCAGCCACCTACTCACTCACCCACTCACTCACTCAGCTTACAGCCAACTCATGCTGGGGAGTCGTGATCACTCACTCAGCCAGCCACCTACTCACTCACCCACTCACTCACTCAGCTTACAGCCAACTCATGCTGGGGGAGTCGTGATCACTCACTCAGCCAGCCACCTACTCACTCACCCACTCACTCACTCAGCTTACAGCCAACTCATGCTGGGGGAGTCGTGATCACTCACTCAGCCAGCCACCTACTCACTCACCCACTCACTCACTCAGCTTACAGCCAACTCATGCTGGGGAGTCGTGATCACTCACTCAGCCAGCCACCTACTCACTCACCCACTCACTCACTCAGCTTACAGCCAACTCATGCTGGGGGAGTCGTGATCACTCACTCAGCCAGCCACCTACTCACTCACCCACTCACTCACTCAGCTTACAGCCAACTCATGCTGGGGGAGTCGTGATCACTCACTCAGCCAGCCACCTACTCACTCACCCACTCACTCACTCAGCTTACAGCCAACTCATGCTGGGGGAGTCGTGATCACTCACTCAGCCAGCCACCTACTCACTCACCCACTCACTCACTCAGCTTACAGCCAACTCATGCTGGGGGAGTCGTGATCACTCACTCAGCCAGCCACCTACTCACTCACCCACTCACTCACTCAGCTTACAGCCAACTCATGCTGGGGGAGTCGTGATCACTCACTCAGCCAGCCACCTACTCACTCACCCACTCACTCACTCAGCTTACAGCCAACTCATGCTGGGGGAGTCGTGATCACTCACTCAGCCAGCCACCTACTCACTCACCCACTCACTCACTCAGCTTACAGCCAACTCATGCTGGGGGAGTCGTGATCACTCACTCAGCCAGCCACCTACTCACTCACCCACTCACTCACTCAGCTTACAGCCAACTCATGCTGGGGGAGTCGTGATCACTCACTCAGCCAGCCACCTACTCACTCACCCACTCACTCACTCAGCTTACAGCCAACTCATGCTGGGGGAGTCGTGATCACTCACTCAGCCAGCCACCTACTCACTCACCCACTCACTCACCCACTCACTCACTCAGCTTACAGCCAACTCATGCTGGGGGAGTCGTGATCACTCACTCAGCCAGCCACCTACTCACTCACCCAGCCACTCGCTCACTCAGCCACTCACTCACTCACTCACCCAGCCACTCGCTCACTCAGCCACTCACTCAGCCACTCACTCAGCCAGCCACTCACCTACTCACCCACTCACTCAGCCATTCACTCACCTACTCACCCACTCACCCACTCACTCACTCACTCAGCTTACAGCCAACTCATGCTGGGGGAGTCGTGATCACTCACTCAGCCAGCCACCTACTCACTCACCCAGCCACTCGCTCACTCAGCCACTCACTCAGCCACTCACTCAGCCACTCACTCAGCCAGCCACCTACTCACTCACCCACTCACTCAGCCAGCCACTCACCCACTCACCCACTCACTCAGCCATTCACTCACCTACTCACCCACTCACTCACTCAGCTTACAGCCAACTCATGCTGGGGGAGTCGTGATCACTCACTCAGCCAGCCACCTACTCACTCACCCAGCCACTCACTCAGCCACTCACTCAGCCAGCCACCTACTCACTCACCCACTCACTCAGCCACTCACTCACTCACCCACTCACTCAGCCAGCCACTCACCTACTCACCCACTCACTCACTCACTCAGCCAGCCACCTACTCACTCACCCACTCACTCAGCCACTCACTCACTCACCCACTCACTCAGCCAGCCACCTACTCACTCACCCACTCACTCAGCCACTCACTCACTCACCCACTCACTCAGCCAGCCACTCACCTACTCACCCACTCACCCACTCACTCACTCACTCAGCTTACAGCCAACTCATGCTGGGGGAGTCGTGATCACTCACTCAGCCAGCCACCTACTCACTCACCCAGCCACTCGCTCACTCAGCCACTCACTCACCCAGCTACTCACCTACTCACCCACTCACTCAGCCAGCCACCTACTCACTCACCCACTCACTCAGCCAGCCACTCACCCACTCACCCACTCACTCAGCCAGCCACTCACCTACTCACCCACTCACTCACCCACTCACTCACTCACTCAGCTTACAGCCAACTCATGCTGGGGGAGTCGTGATCACTCACTCAGCCAGCCACCTACTCACTCACCCAGCCACTCGCTCACTCAGCCACTCACTCACCTACTCACTCACCCACTCACTCAGCCAGCCACCTACTCACTCACCCACTCACTCAGCCAGCCACTCACCCACTCACCCACTCACTCAGCCAGCCACTCACCTACTCACCCACTCACTCACCCACTCACTCACTCACTCAGCTTACAGCCAACTCATGCTGGGGGAGTCGTGATCACTCACTCAGCCAGCCACCTACTCACTCACCCAGCCACTCGCTCACTCAGCCACTCACTCACCCACTCACTCACCCACTCACTCAGCCAGCCACCTACTCACTCACCCACTCACTCAGCCAGCCACTCACCCACTCACCCACTCACTCAGCCAGCCACTCACCTACTCACCCACTCACTCACCCACTCACTCACTCACTCAGCTTACAGCCAACTCATGCTGGGGGAGTCGTGATCACTCACTCAGCCAGCCACCTACTCACTCACCCAGCCACTCGCTCACTCAGCCACTCACTCACCCAGCTACTCACCTACTCACCCACTCAGCCACTCACTCACTCACTCAGCCACTCACTCACCTACTCACTCAGCTACTCACTCACCCAGCCACTCACTCACCCACTCACTCAGCTACTCACTCACCCACTCACTCACCCACTCACCCACTCACTCACCCACTCACTCACTCACTCGCTCACCCACTCACTCGCTCACTCAGCCACTCGCTCACCCACTCACCCCGCCACTCAGCTACTCACCCACTCACTCGCTCACTCAGCCACTCACCCACTCACTCAGCCACTCACTCAGCCACTCACCCAGCCACTCACCCACTCACTCACCCACTCACTCGCTCACCCACTCACTCACTCGCTCACCCACTCACTCACTCGCTCACCTACTCACTCACCCACTCAGCCACTCACCCACTCACTCACCCACTCACTCAGCCACTCACTCACACACTCACTCACTCACTCACCCACTCACTCACTCACCCACTCACTCACTCACCTACTCACTCACTCACCACTCACTCACTCACCCACCCACTCACTCACCACTCACTCACTCACCCACTCACTCAGCCACTCACTCAGCCACTCACCCAGCCACTCACCCACTCACTCACCCACTCACTCGCTCACCCACTCACTCACTCGCTCACCCACTCACTCACTCGCTCACCTACTCACTCACCCACTCAGCCACTCACCCACTCACTCACCCACTCACTCAGCCACTCACTCACACACTCACTCACTCACTCACCCACTCGCTCACCCACTCACTCACTCAGCCACTCACTCACTCACCCACCAACTCACCCGCTCACTCGCTCGCTCGCTCACTCACCCACTCACCCACTCACTCACTCACCCACTCACTCACCCACTCAGTCACTCGCTTACCCATGAGATCATCACAGTGGTGGTGATGGTGGTGATTGTGGTGATGGTGGTGATGGTGGTGGTGATGGTCGTGGTGATGGTGGTGATGATGGTGATGATGGTGGTGATGGTGGTGATGGTGTAGTTTCAGGTTGACGACTTTTCATAAGCAAGCGGCCTCTGATGGGCACGCTGTTACTTTCTAGTTTAACGCATCAGCATCAGCAGCATCAGCAGCAGCATCATCAGCATCAGCAGCATCAGCAGCACTAGCAGCATCAGCATCAGCAGCATCAGCAGCATCAGCATCAGCATCATCAGCAGCATCAGCATCAGCAGCACTAGCAGCATCAGCATCAGCAGCATCAGCATCATCAGCATCAGCAGCCAGCATCAGCAGCACTAGCAGCATCAGCAGCATCAGCAGCATCAGCATCAGCAGCATCAGCATCAGCAGCATCAGCATCAGCAAGCATCAGCAGCATCAGCAGCATCAGCATCAGCAGCATCAGCAGCAGCATCAGCATCAGCAAGCATCAGCAGCATCAGCATCAGCAGCATCAGCATCATCAGCATCAGCAGCAGCATCAGCAGCACTAGCAGCATCAGCAGCATCAGCAGCATCAGCAGCATCAGCATCAGCAGCATCAGCATCAGCAAGCATCAGCAGCATCAGCAGCATCAGCATCAGCAGCATCAGCAGCAGCAGCATCAGCAGCATCAGCAGCATCAGCAGCAGCAGCATCAGCATCAGCAGCATCAGCAGCATCAGCATCAGCAGCATCAGCATCAGCAGCATCAGCATCAGCAGAGCAGCATCAGCATCAGCAGCATCAGCAGCAGCAGCATCATCATCAGCAGCACTAGCAGCATCAGCAGTAGCATCAGCAGCATCAGCATCAGCAGCATCAGCATCAGCATCAGCAGCATCAGCAGCATCAGCATCAGCAGCACTAGCAGCATCAGCAGTAGCATCAGCAGCATCAGCAGTATCAGCAGTAGCATCAGTAGCATCATCATCAGCAGCAGCATCAGTAGCATCATCATCAGCAGCAGCAGCATTGTGGGTGGGGGGGGGGGGTCTGGTTTGGTTGCTTAGAATCGCGTTTTAAATTAGCTTAAAATATCGGTGATGGTGGTGATGATGATGATGGTGGTGGTCGTGATGGTGGTGATGATGGTGATGATGGTGGTGGTGGTCGTGCTGGTGGTGATGGTGATGATGGTGATGATGATGGTGGTGGTGGTCGTGATGGTGGTGATGGTGGTGGTGATGATGGTGATGGTGGTGATGGTGATGGTGGTGATGGTCGTGGTGATGGTGGTGGTGATGATGGTGGTGGTGATGATGGTGGTGGTGGTGGTCGTGCTGGTGGTGATGGTGATGATGATGGTCGTGGTGGTGATGGTGGTGATGGTGGTGATGATGGTGGTGATGATGGTGGTGATGATGGTCGTGGTGATGGTGGTGGTGGTCGTGGTGGTGGTGGTCGTGATGGTTGTGATGGTGGTGGTGATGGTGGTGATGGTATGCCGGGAAAGGTCCTGGCAAGGATTATTCAGCATCGCCTTGCTAGGCACGCTGAGAAGAGGCTTGCGGAGCCCCAATGCGGTTCCAGGAAAGGGCGGTCCTGCACAGATGCCATATTTTCTGTCCGTCTGCTACAGCAGAGGTGTAGGGAATTCCAACAAGACCTACATCTCTGCTTTATTGACCTGGTCAAGGCCTATGATACCATCAGTAGGACTGGGCTCTGGGTTGTTCTTCGTGCTTTCGGAGTCCCTGACCCTCTGCCACGATCATTAAGGACCTTCATGATGGTGAGCGGGCCCGGGTAAAACTACGTGGCCGGGAGTCGGAGCCATTCCCTGTTCACCTTGGGGTGCGACAGGGATGTCCTCTGGCTCCCACATTATGATGGTGGTGATGATGTTGATGGTGTTGGTGGTGCTGATGGTGATGGTGGTGATTGTGGGTGGTGATGGTGGTGATGGTAATGGTGTTGGTGATGCTGGTGCTGATGATGATGGTGGTGCTGATGATGGTGGTGATGATGGTAGTGGTGGTGATGATGATGATGATGGTAGTGGTAATGATGATGGTGGTGGTGATGATGATGGTGGTGGTGATGATGATGATGGTGGTGATGGTGTTGATGGTGGTGATGCTGGTGGTGCTGATGATGGTGGTGGTGTTGATGATGATGATGTTGATGTTGTTGATGATGGTGATGTTGATGATGGTGGTGATGGTGTTGATGGTGGTGATGATGATGATGGTGGTGATGATGATGGTGTTGATGATGATGGTGGTGGTGATGATGATGATGATGGTGGTGATGTTGTTGATGATGATGTTGATGATGGTGATGATGTTGTTGATGATGATGGTGTTGATGGTGGTGGTGGTGATGATGATGGTGGTGATGATGATGATGGTGGTGATGATGATGGTGGTGATGATGATGATGGTGTTGATGGTGATGATGTTGTTGTTGTTGATCAAAGTGGTCGTGCCTGTGATGACGTCACTGATTGACATGACGACACTGATTGACATGACGTCACTGATGACACTAATTGACGTGACGACATTGATTGACTAATTGACACTAAATAAATTGCACCTTGTCAAAATCTTGTCTGCTCGCGATGACGTCATGTATCCAGGAAGGCTTAACAACAAATGACGTCACCACCGGATGTAAATATACCAACATCCTGGTGTCTATACAGATGACGTCACACATCCAGGAAGGCTTAACAACAAATGACGTCATCACCGGCTGTCAATATGCCAACATCCTGGTGTCTATACAGATGACGTCACACACATCCAGGAAGGCTTAACAACAAATGACGTCATCACCGGCTGTCAATATACCAACATCCGGGTGTCTATACAGATGACGTCACACCTAGGTGTTTACAACGGAAGTGTCCTCAATAGTTCCGGGATGAGGTCATCAAGTGTTTTTATGACGTCATTTTCCCGGTGAAGATGTGATGTCATTTGTCTCCCACTCGAGGTGACGTCACTGTCACGCCCCACCTCACTCATGACGTCATTATATTTCTAGCGGTGGGCGTCACCCCCCTTTGTGCCCGATGACGTCACTCATGCAGAACACGTCACGACGTCAAAAGTCCCCCGGTGACGTCACAACTCCCTAACTTCGCCCTCAGTCATCACGTAGAAGGGAAGTAATAAAATAAAGAAAATAAAACATTATAAAATAATATGTTATTTTATAATGTTTTATTAATAAAAATAAAACATTATAAAATAATATGTTATTTTATAATGTTTTATTAATAAAAATAAAACATAAAATAATATGTTATTTTATAATGTTTTATTAATAAAAATAAAACATAAAATAATATGTTATTTTATAATGTTTTATTAATAAAAATGAAACATTATAAAATAATATGTTATTTTATAATGTTTTATTAATAAAAATGAAACATAAAATAATATGTTATTTTATAATGTTTTATTAATAAAAATAAAACATTATAAAATAATATGTTATTTTATAATGTTTTATTAATAAAAATAAAACATAATAAAAAAACATAAAAAAACATAATAAAATATTATTTAATAAATTATTTTATATAATATTATTTTATTATGATTTTATTATTTTGTTATTTTTACTAATAAAAATAATATAAAATAATATATTAATGTATTATGTTTTCATGTTTATTAATAAAAATAATATAAAATAAAATATTATTTTATTATGTTTTATTTTTATTAATAAAAATTAAACATAATAAAATAATATTTTATTTTAAATAATATACTATTTTATTATTTTTTAATGTTTACTAATAAAAATAATATAAAATAATATATTTTATATTATTTTATTATTTTTTAATGTTTACTAATAAAAATAATATAAAATAATATATTTTATATTATTTTTATTAATAAAAATAATAACATAATAAAATAATATATTATTTAAAATAAAATATTATTTTATTATGTTTTATTTTATTATTTTATTACTTCCCTTCTACGTGACGACTTTACCGAAAGAACCAACAAGATGAATCCCTGCAGTCACGAAAGAAGCTTTAAATCGAAATAAAATAATATTATAATATTTTATTATATTATAATAAAATATTAAAATATTATTTTATTATGTTTAATTTTTATTATTTTATTACTTCCCTTCTACGTGACGACTTTACCGAAAGAACCAACAAGATGAATCCCTGCTGCTGCAGTCACAAAAGAAGCTTCACATCGAAACTTTTCCCAATTTTCTAACGACAACCTGAAACCTTTCTCCGTGACGTCATCCTTCTCACCCGCTACGTCACTCCTCCCTCTCCCGGTGACGTCACGTCCCCTCCCACTCGCGGTGACGTCACTCCATCTCCTCTCCTGGTGACGTCACTATCCCGCCTCACCCGATGACGTCACTTCATCGCATCTCCCTTCAACGTCCCTCCACCACCAGTGACGTCACTTCCCCACTCCTCCTCCGATGACGTCACTCCTACACCTTACGCCCGATGACGTCACTTCTTCACACTACACACGATGACGTCACTTCCCCACTCCTCCGATGACGTCACTCCTACACCTTACGCCCGATGACGTCACTTCTTCACACTACACACGATGACGTCACTTCCCCACTCCTCCTCTGATGACGTCACTTCTTCACACTACACCCGATGACGTCACGAGCCTCGGCCTTAAACAAGATGGAAGTCGCGCGTTAGGCCGGCTGGAGACGCAAAATCAAACATCGTCATCACAACAACAAACACAACAACCACAACAACCACAACCACCACAACCACAACAACCACAACAACCACCACAACAACAACAACCACAACAACCACCACAACCACAACAACAACAACCACCACTGCCACAACCACCACAACAACAACCACAACAACCACCACAACAACAACCACCACAACAACCACAACAACCACAACAACCACAACAACCACCACAACAACCACAACCACCACAACAACAACAACCACAACAACCACAACAACCACCACAACAACAACACAACCACCACAACCACCACAACAACACACAACAACCACCACCACAACCACCACCACAACAACCACAGCCA
>WFAB01003754.1:0-12863 GCA_018977245.1 Lethenteron camtschaticum
GCTCACCACCACTACACTCACCACCACCACGCTCACCCACCACCACACTCACCACTACACTCACCACACTCACCACTCACCACCATCACCACACTCACCACTCACCACACTCACCACTCACCACACTCACCACGCTCACCACACTCACCNCCACTCACCACACTCACCACACACTCACCACTACACTCACCACCACCATGCTCACCACTCACTCACCACTACACTCACCACTAGTACACTCACCACTACACTCACTCACCACTACACTCACCNCACTCACCACGCTCACCCCNCACTCCACCACACTNACCACCACTCACGCTCACCACGCTCACCANCACGCTCACCACTACACTCACCACTACACTCACCACTACACTCACCTAGCACGCTCACCACCTCACTCACCACCTCACTCACCACTCACCACTCTGTCACTCACCCACAGCTCACNATCACTTACCACCACTCACTCACCACTCACTCACCACTACACTCACCACTACACTCACCNCTCACCCACTCACCACTACTCACCACCACCTACTCACACTCACTCACTACTACCACACCCACCACCATCCACCACTCACCACTACACTCACCACAGCTCACCACACCACGCTCACCACNACAAGCACACTCACCACTCACCACCACCACACCACCACCTCACCACCACTCACTCACCACTACACTCACCACTACGCTCACCACCACGCTCACCACTCACACTCACCACCCGCTCACCACTCACCTCACCACCACGCTCACCACGTCACACTCACCACCACGCTCACCACCACNACCACCACACTNANCACTGCTNATCACCACACNACCCACAACACTCACCACCACCANGCTCNCACTCCACTCACCATCGCTCACCACTCACCACCCTCACCACTAGACTCACCACTCACCACCAGACTTCACCCTCACCACACACTCACCANCCTCACCACTACACTCACCNCACTCACCACCACACTNACCACTCACACTCACCACCACACTCACCACCACACTCACCACACTCACCACCACACTTACCACCACACTCACCACTCACACTACACTCACCACTCACCACACTACACTCACCACNCAACACTACACTCACCACCACTCACTACTACACTCACCACGCTCACCACTCAACACTCACCACCACTCACCACGCTCACCACCACACTCACCACTCACTCACCACTCACTCACCACCTCACTCACCNACACTCACCANCTCACTCACCANCTCACTCACCANCTCACTCACCACTNCACTCACCAACCACTACACTCACACTCACTCACCACCACCACCACGCTCACCACCACGCTCNCTTATACACTCACCNCACACTCACCACCACGCTCACCNCGCTCACCACCACACACTCACCACCACCACCTCGCTNGCCACCACCACACTCACCACCACCACGCTCACCACCACCACCATGTGTGTGTGGTGTGCGTGTGGTGTGTGGTGTGTGTGTGGTNGTGTGTGGGTGTGTGTGTGTGTGTGTGCGTGTNGTGTGTGTGTATGTGTGGTGTGTGTGCGTGTGTGGTGTGTGTGGTGTGGTGTNTGTAGGTGTGTGCGTGTCGGTGTGTGNTATGTGTGTGTGTGTGTGAGTNGTGTGTGTGTGTGTGTGTGCGTGTCGGTGTGTGTGTGTCGGTGTGTGCGTGTCGGTGTGTGCGTNAGTNGTGTGTGTGTGTGGTGTGTGCGTGTGTGTGTAGCGTNAGTGGTGTGTGCGTGNGTCGGTGTGTGNTGTNGTGTGTGCGTGTNGTGTGTGCGTGTNGTGTGTGCGTGTAGGTGTGTGCGTGTGGTGTGCGTGTNGTGTGTGGTGAGTTGTGTGTGTGTGTNGTGTGTGTGTGTGTGTGTGTGTGTGAGTGTGTGTGTGTGTNGTGTGTGCGTGTGGTGTGTGCGTGTGTGTGTGTGTGTNNTGTGTGCGTGAGTGCTGTGTGTGTGTNGTGGTGTACTGTGTGTGNGTGTGTGGTAGGTGTGTGTGTGTGTGTGTGCGTGTGGTGTGTGACGTGTNGTGTGTGTGTGTATGTGTGTGTGTGTGTGTGTGTGAGTGTGTGCGTGTNGTGTGTGCGTGTNGTGTGTCTGTGTGGTGTGTGTGTGGAGCCTNGTGGTGTGTGGGGNAGTGGTGGGGTGTGGTTAGCTGCTGCGTACGAACCTGTGCGGGTTCGATTCCGTCACACACCAGTGATGATTACTGANCGATCCTGGGCCTGCCCCTAGGTNGAATNAAATGAGTACCTGGTGCGGTGTTGTAAACATNGCCACTGGGGAGNCAAAGGCGGTCGGGCGTGTGCTGGCCACCCACCCCCTGTGTGCGTGGCCTTCATAGGTGNTNGCTGCACTTGCCCANANGTCTGNTAAGGCTACATGGGGATCTTTGTCTTTCTGTGTGTGCATTGTGTGTGTGTGGCTGCTCTGATGTGTTGTGGCTGTGAACTGTGTGTNAACCTGTCTGTGTGTGTGGTGTACNGTGTGTGTGTGTGNCTGTGTGTGTGTCAACTGTGTGTGTACTGTGTGTGTGTGTCTGTGTGTGTGTGACTGTGTGTGTGNCTGTGTGTGTGTGTGTACTGTGTGTGTGTGTGTACNGTGTGTGTGTGNGTGTGTGTGTGCGTGTGTGTGTGTGTGTGTGTGTGTGTGTGNGTCACTGNCTGTGNCTGTGTGTGTGTGTCTGTGTGGTGTGTGTGTGACTCACTGTATCTGTGTGTNTGTGTGTGTGTGTGTGTGTGTGTGTAGGTCTGTGTGTGTGTGTNTGTGTGTGTCTGTGTGTGTCCCTGTGTGTGTGTGTGTGAGTAATCTCTCTGTGTGTGTGGTGTNTGTGGTGTATCAGCTGTGTGTGTGTGTGTGTGGTTCGGTGTGTGTGTGTGTNAAACTGTGTGTGTTGTGTGACTGTGGCTTGTGTGTGTGTGTGTGTGTGTGTGTGACACNGTGTGTGTGTATAAACTGTGTGTGNCTGTGTGTGTGAGTGTGTGTGTGTGTGTGNGTGTGTGTGTGTAACTGTGTGGTGTGTGTGTGTGGTGTGTGAGTGTGTGTGTGTGTGTGTGTGTGTCTGTGTGTGACTNACTGTGTGTGTACGTGTGTGTGTGTGTGTGTGTGTGACTGTGTGTGTGTGCAGGTGTTCAACCGCGAGTGGGCATGGACACTCTGCAGATCTACCCCATCAGCCAGGCCAACGCCAACCAGCGCGCCGGGCGGGCGGGACGCACGGGGCCCGGGCAGTGCTTCCGGTGAGACGCTCACCGCACGCTCACCGCACGCTCGCTCGCTCGCCGCTCACCCGTACGCTCGCTCACCCGCACGCTCGCACGCTTGCTCACCCGCCCGCTCGCTCACCCGCACGCTCGCTCACCGCCCGCTCGCTCGCTCACCTGCTCGCTCGCTACACCNGCACGCTCACCGCTCGCACGCTCGCTCACTCGCTCGCTGCACGCTCGCTCGCTCACCGCCCGCACACTCGCTCACTGCTCGCTCCCCGTGTGTCCGTGCGCGTGTCCGTGCGTGTCCCTGCGTGTGTCCCTGCGTGTTCGTGTGTGTGTCCGTGTGTCCCTGTGCGTGTCCCTGCATGTCCGTGTGTGTGTCCGTGCGTGTGTCTGTGTCTGTGTGCATGTCCGTGTGTGTCCGTGTGTGTCCGTGTGTGTCCATGCGTGCAGCCTGTACACCCAGAGTTCGTACAAGAACGAGATGCTCACCACTCACTCACCAACTCACTCACTCACCCACTCACTCGCCCGCTTGCTCACTCACCTACTCACCCACCCACCCACTCACACCACCCACCCACCCACCCACCCACTCACTCACTCACTCACCCACCCACCCACCCACTCACTCACCCACTCACCCACCCACCCACTCACCCACCCACCCACCACCCACTCACCCACCCACCCACTCACCCACCCACCCACTCACTCACTCACCCACCACCACTCACTCACCCACCCACTCACCCACCCACCCACCCACTCACCACCCACTCACCCACTCACCCACCCACCCACTCACTCACTCACCCACCCACCCACCGACCCACTCACCCACCCACCCACTCACCAGTGTCTGTGTGTGTCTCTGTGCGTGCANCTTATACACCCAGAGCTCGTACAAGAACGAGATGCTCACCACCCACTCACCCACTCACTCACTCACCCACCGACCCACTCACCCACTCACTCACTCACCAGTGTCTGTGTGTCTCTGTGTGTCAGCCTGTACACCCAGAGCTCACAAGAACGAGATGCTCACCACTCACTCACTCACTCACCCACCCACCCACTCACCCACTCACTCCACTCACCCACTCACTCACCCACCACTCACTCACTTACACCCACCCACCCACCCACTCACCAGTGTCTCTGTGTGCNTCACAGCCTGTACACCCAGAGCTCTACAAGAACTGAGATGCTCACCACCCACTCACCCACTCACCCACCCACCCACCCACTCAC
This sequence comes from Lethenteron camtschaticum, assembly GCA_018977245.1. NCBI lineage: Eukaryota > Metazoa > Chordata > Hyperoartia > Petromyzontiformes > Petromyzontidae > Lethenteron > Lethenteron camtschaticum. Next base: position 4,483 of record WFAB01003754.1, read on the forward strand.
CCACCACCCACTCACCACTCACTCACTCACTCACCACCACCCACTCACTCACCCACCACCCACCACTCACTCACCCACTCACTCACCCACTCACTCACTCACTTACCCACCCACCCACCCACTCACCAGTGTCTCTCTGTGCGTCACAGCCTGTACACCCAGAGCTCGTACAAGAACGAGATGCTCACCACCCACTCACTCACCAGTGTCTGTGTGTGTCCCTGCTGTCTCTGTGCACTACAGCCTGTACACCCACTCGTACAAGAACGAGATGCTCACCACTCACTCACTCACCCACCCACCCACTCACCCACTCACTCACTCACTCACCCACCCACCCACTCACCCACCCACTCACTCACCCACCCACCCACTCACCAGTGTCTCTGTGCGTCACAGCCTGTACACGCAGAGCTCACAAGAACGAGATGCTCACCACTCACTCACTCACCCACCCACCCACTCACCCACTCACTCACTCACTCACCCACTCACCCACCCACCCACCCACTCACCAGTGTCTCTGTGCGTCACAGCCTGTACACGTAGAGCTCGTACAAGAACGAGATGCTCACCACCCACTCACTCACCAGTGTCTGTGTGTGTCCCTGCGTGTCTCTGTGCTACAGCCTGTACACGCAGAGCTCGTACAAGAACGAGATGCTCACCACTCACTCACTCACCCACCCACCACCCACCCACTCACACTCACTCACTCACTCACCCACCCACCCACTCACCCACCCACCCACCCACCCACTCACTCACCCACCCACCCACCACTCACCAGTGTCTCTGTGCGTACAGCCTGTACACGCACTCACACGAGATGCTCACCACCCACTCACCCACCCACCCACTCACCCACCCACCCACTCACCCACTCACTCACCAGTGTCTGTGTGTGTCCCTGCGTGTCTCTGTGTGTGCAGCCTGTACACCCAGAGCTCGTACAAGAACGAGATGCTCACCACTCACTCACTCACCCACCCACCCACTCACCCACTCACTCACTCACTCACTCACACCACTCACCCANCCACTCACTCACCCACCACCCACTCACCAGTGTCTCGTGCTCACACTGTACACCCACTCGTACAAGAACAGATGCTCACCACTCACTCACTCACCCACCCACCCACCCACTCACCCACTCACTCACTCACCCACCCACCCACTCACCCACCTCACTCACTCACCCACCCACCCACTCACCAGTGTCTCTGTGCGTCACAGCCTGTACACGCAGAGCTCGTACAAGAACGAGATGCTCACCACCCACTCACTCACCAGTGTCTGTGTGTGTCCCTGCGTGTCTCTGTGCACGTACAGCCTGTACACCCAGAGCTCGTACAAGAACGAGATGCTCACCACTCACTCACTCACCCACCCACCCACCCACTCACTCACCACTCACTCACCCACTCACTCACTCACTCACTTCACCCACCCACCCACCCACTCACCAGTGTCTCTGTGTGCGTCACAGCCTGTACACCCAGAGCTCGTACAAGAACGAGATGCTCACACCCACTCACCAGTGTCTGTGTGTGTCCCTGCGTGTCTCTGTGCACGTACAGCCTGTACACCAGACTCGTACAAGAACGAGATGCTCACCACTCACTCACTCACCCACCCACCAACCCACTCACCCACTCACTCACCCACTCACTCACTCACTTACCCACCCACCCACCCACTCACCAGTGTCTCTGTGTGCGTCACAGCCTGTACACCCAGAGCTCGTACAAGAACGAGATGCTCACCACCCACTCACCCACCCACCCACCCACTCACCCACCCACCCACTCACCCACTCACTCACCAGTGTCTCTACGTGTCTCTGTGTGTGCAGCCTGTACACCCAGAGCTCGTACAAGAACGAGATGCTCACCACGACGGTGCCGAGATCCAGCGCACGAACTTGGCCAACGTGGTGCTGCTGCTCAAGTCGTGAACGTGCAGGAGCTGCTCCAGTTTCACTTCATGGACCCGCCACCTGAAGACAACATGCTCAACTCCATGTACCAGCTGTGGATACTGGGAGCACTGGATAACACAGGTAACGTGGTGGGGGGGTGGTGGTGGTGGTGGGGTGGTGCGGGGGGGTGGGGGGGTGGGGTGGTGGGGGGGGTGGGGGTGGTNGTGGTGGTGGTGGTGGGGGTGGGGGTGGTGGTGGGGGGGTGGTGGGGGTGGTAGGGGGGTGGGGGTGGTGGTGGTGGTGGTGGTGGTAGTGTGGTTGTGGGGGTAATGGTGGTGGTGGTAGTGGAGGTGGTAGTGGTGGTGGGGTGGTGGTGGTGGGGTGGTGGTGGGGGTGGTGGTGGGGGTGGTGGTGATGGGTGGGGTGGTGGTGGGGGGGGTGGTGGAGGGTGGTGGTGGTGGGGTGGTGGTGGTGGGGTGGTGGTGGTGGGGGTGGTGGTGGTGGGGGTGGTGGTGGTGGTGGTGGTGGGGGTGGTGGTTGGGGTGGTGGGGGTGATGGGGTGGGGTGGTGGTGGGGGGTGGGGGTGGTGGTGGGGGTGGGGTGGTGGTGGGGGTGGGGGTGGTGGTGGTGGTGGTGGGGTGGTGGTGGTNGGGTGGTGGTGGTGGGGTGGTGGGGTGGTGGTNGGGGTGGTGGTGGTGAGTGGTGGAGGTGGTGGTGGTGGGGGTGGTGGAGTGGTGGTGGTAGTGGTGGAGGTGGTGGTGGTAGTGGTGGTGGGGATGGTGGGGGGTGGTGGGGTGATGGGGTGGGGTGGTGGTGGGGGGGGGGGGTGGTGGGGTGGTGGTGTGGGGTGGTGGTGGTGGGGTGGTGGTGGTGGGGTGGGGGTGGGGGTGGTGGGTNGGGGTGGTGGTGGTGGGGGTGGTGGGGGGGGGGTGGTGGGGTGGTGGTGGTGGTGGTGGTGGTGGGGGTGGTGGGGTGGTGGTGGTGGTGGGGTGGTGGTGGTGGTGGGGTGGTNGGGGGGGGGGGTGGGGTGGTGGGGGTGGTGGGGTGGTGGTGGTNGTGGGGGGGTGGTGGTNGTGGTGGGGGGGGGGTGGGGTGGTGGGGTGGGGTGGGGGGGTGGTGGGTGGGTGGTGGGGGTGGTGGTGGTGGGGTGTGGTGGTGGTGGGGTGGTGGTGGGGGGGTGGTGGGGTGGTGGGTGGTGGTGGTGGTGGGGTGGTGGTGGGGGTGGTGGGGTAGGGTGGTGGTGGTGGTGGGGTGGTGGGGTGTGGGGTGGGGGGGGGGGGGGGTGGGGTGGCTGGTGGTGGGGTGGTGGGGTGGTGGGGTGGGGTGGTGGGGTGGTGGTGGTNGGGGTGGTGGGTTGNGGGGGTGGTGGTGGGGGGGTGGTNGGGGTGGTGGTGGGGTGGTGGTGGTGGTGGGGTGGTGGTNGGGGTGGTGGGGTGTGGTGGGGGTGGTGGTGGTGGGGGTGGTGGTGGGGGGGGTGGTGGTGGTNGGGTGGTGGTGGTGGGGGTGGTGGGGGTGGGGTGGTNGGGGTGGTGGTGGTGGGGGTGGTGGGGGGTGGTGGGGTGGTGGTGGTGGGGTGGTGGTGGTGGTGGGGTGGTGGTNGGGGTGGTGGGGGTGGTGGTGGTGGTGGGGGTGGTGGGGGTGGGTGGGGGTGGGGTGGGGTGGTGTGGTGGTGGGGGTGGTGGGGGGGGGTGGTGGGTGGTGGTGGTGGGGTGGTGGGGTGGTGGGTGGTGGTGGTGGTGGTGGGGGTGGTGGGGGTGGTGGTGGTGGTGGGGTGGTGGTGGTGGTGGTGGGGTGGTGGTGGTGGGGGTGGTGGGGGTGGTGGTGGTGGTGGGGTGGTGGTNGGGGTGGTGGTGGGGGTGTGGTGGGGTGGTGGGTGGGGGTGGGGGTNGGGGGGGGTGGTGAGGGTGGTGGTGGTGGTGGTGGTGGGGTGGTGTGGTGGTGGGGGTGGTGGGGTGGGGGGGTGGTGGTGGTGGTGGTGGGGTGGTGGTGGGGGTGGTGGTGTGGTGGTGGTNGGGTGGTGGTGGGGGTGGTGGTGGTGGTGGGGTGNTGATGGGGTGGTNGTNGGGGGTGGTGGTGGTGGGGTGGGTGGTGGTGGNGGGGTGGTGGGGTGGTTGGTGGTNGGGTGGTGGGTGGGGTTGGGTGGTGGTGTGGGGGGTGGTGGGGGTGGTGGTGGTGGGGGTGGGGGTNGGTGGTGGGGTGGTGGTGGTGGTGGTGGTGGGGGGTGGGTGGGGTGGTGGTGGTGGTGGGGTGGTGGGGTGGTGGTGGGGGTGCGGGGGTGGGTTAGTGGTATGAGTGATGGTGGTGGTNGTGGTGGAGTNGTGGTGGTGGTAGTGGTGGTAGGCTGTGGGTGGATGGTGATCGTGGTGGTGTTAGTGGTAGTGGTGGTTAGTGGTGGTGATGGTGGTGGTATCGTGGTGGTAGTGGGCCCCTGCTAGAGGCTACACGGGTACCTTTGTCTGTGTGTCTATAGACACTGCTGCTGCTACTAACAGCACTTGCCCCTACAGCCCTCTAGAGGCTACACAGGGCACCTTTACTGGTGTCTGCTGCTGCTACTAACAGCACTTGCCCCACAGCCTGCTAGAGGCTACACGGGGACCTTTGTCTGTGTGTCTATAGACACTGCTGCTGCTACTAACAGCACTTGCCCCTACAGCCTGCTAGAGGCTACACGGGTACCTTTATCTGTGTGTCTATAGACACTGCTGCTACTCGCCACGAACGCACTTGCCCCTACAGCCTGCTAGAGGCTACCGGGGAGCTTTGTCTGTGTGTCTATAGACACTGCTGCTACTAACAGCACTTGCCCTACAGCCTGCAAGAGGCTACACNGGGGACCTTTGTCTGTGTGTCTATAGACACTGCTGCTGCTACTAACAGCACTTGCCCTACAGCCTGATAGAGCCTACACGGGGACCTTTGAGACACTGCTGCTACTAACAGCACTTGCCCAACAGCCTGCTAGAGGCTACACGGGGAGTTGTCTGTGTGCTATACACTCCTGTACTAACAGCACTTGCCCCAACAGCCCTGCTAGAGGCTACACGGAGCTTTGTTTGTGTGTCTATAGATGCTGCTGCTCACAGCACTTGCCCCTACAGGCTAGAACACGGGGTACCTTTGGTGTTAGACATTTCACGCACTTGCCCCTGCGAGGCTGTTGAGTGGAGTTGGGAGGGGGGGGGGTGTCACCTTGAGTTTGCAGTAGGCANCGTCCACCACGTAATGATGTCCACCGTGAGTGCGTCTCCGCAATGTTTGTGGCCACGATGACTTACGCACCCCGCCTGGAGCCTGGGGGGGGGGGGGGTCACACACAGGGGGGAGGGGGGAGGGGGGGGGGAGGGGGGGTAGGGGGGAGGGAGGGCAAGGGGGGAGGAAGGGGGGGANGGGGGCAANGGGGGGAGGAGTGGTGAGTGAGTGGGTGAGTGAGTGGGTGAGTGAGTGAGTGGGTGAGTGAGTGGGTGAGTAGGTGAGTGAGTTGAATCAGTGGGTGAGTGAGTGAGTAAGTAATGTGAGTGAGTGGGTGAGTGGGTGAGTGAGTAGTGAGTGGGTGAGTGNGTGGGTGAGTGAGTGGTGAGTGAGTGAGTGGGTGAGTGAGTGGGTGAGTGAGTGGGTGAGTGAGTGGGTGAGTGAGTGAGTGAGTGGGTGAGTGAGTGAGTGAGTGGGTGAGTGAGTGAGTGAGTGAGTGAGTGGTGGTGGGTGTGAGTGAGTNGGTGAGTGANTGAGTATGGTGAGTGAGTGGGTGAGTGAGTGAGTAGTGAGTGAGTGGGTGGTGTGTAAGTAGGTGAGTGAGTGGGTGAGTGAGTGGGTGAGTGAGTGGTGAGTGAATAATTAGGTAAGTGAGTGGGTAGGTGAGTAAGTAGGTGAGTGAGTGGTGAGTGNTGAGTGNGTGGGTAACTGAGTGGGTAAGTTAGAGNNTGGTGTGAGTNAGTGNTGAGTGAGTGCTGAGTGAGTTNGTGAGTGAGTTGAGTGAGTGGGTGAGTGAGTGAGTGAGTGGGTGAGTGAGTGAGTGGGTGAGTAAGTAGGTGAGTGAGTGGGTGAGTGAGTGGTGAGTGAGTTGAGTGAGTGAGGTGAGTAAGTGGGTGAGTGAGTGAGTGAGTGGGTGAGTGGTGGGTGAGTGAGTNAGTGAGTGGGTGAGTGAGTGAGTAATGGTGAGTGAGTGGGTGAGTGAGTGAGTGGGTGAGTGAGTGGGTCGAGTGAGTAGGTGAGTGAGTGGGTGAGTGAGTGAGTAGGTGAGTGAGTGAGTGAGTGAGTGGTGAGTGAGTGAGTGAGTGTGAGTGAGTGGGTGAGTGAGTGAGTGAGTGAGTGAGTGGGTGAGTGAGTGGGTGAGTGAGTAGGTGAGTGGGTGAGTGAGTGAGTGAGTGGGTGAGTGAGTGTGAGTGAGTAGGTGAGTAAGTAGGTGAGTGAGTGGGTGAGTGAGTGGGTGAGTGAGTGGGTGAGTGAATAAGTGTGTGAGTGGGTAAGTAAGTGTGAGTGAGTGGGTGAGTGAGTGGGTGAGTGTAGGTGAGTGAGTGGGTGAGTGATGTGAGTGAGTGGGTGAGTGAGTGGGTGAGTGAGTAAGTAGGTGAGTGAGTGGGTGAGTGGGTGAGTGAATAAGTGTGAGTGAGTTAGTGAGTGGGTGAGTAAGTAGGTGAGTGAGTGGGTGAGTGAGTGAGTGAGTGGGTGAGTGAGTGGGTGGTGAGAGTGAGTGAGTGGTAAGTAGGTGAGTGAGTAGGTGAGTGAGTGGGTGAGTGAGTGAGTAGGTGAGTGAGTGAGTAGGTGAGTGAGTGGGTGAGTGAGTGAGTGGGTAGGTGAGTGTTTTGGTGAGTAAGTAGGTGAGTGAGTAGGTGAGTGAGTGAGTGAGTAGGTGAGTGTGTGAGCGAGTAGGTGAGTGAGTAGGTGAGTGAGTGGGTGAGTGAGTAGGTGGGTGGGTGAGTGAGTGGGTGAGTAGGTGAGTGAGTGAGTGGGTGAGTGAGTAGGTGGGTGGCTGAGTAGGTGAGTGGGTGGGTGGCTAGGTGATGGGGGGGAACCTTCTGGAAGATCTTGGCCTGCAGGTCGGACGGCAGCTGCGAGTAGATGGGCAGCACGGCGAGGGGAGGGCCGTTCTCCAGCTCCGCCAGGCGCTCCACTATCTGGTCGCACGTCACCTGCACACACACACAGCCGCTCGCTCACCCGCTCGCTCACCCGCTCGCTCACCCGCTCGCTCACCAGCTCGCTCACCCGCTCGCTCGCCAGCTCGCTCGCCCGCCCGCCAGCTCGCTCGCCCGCCCGCCAGCTCGCTCGCCCGCCGCTCGCCCACCCGCTCGCTCACCCGCTCGCTCACCAGCTCGCTCGCCCGCCCGCTCGCCAGCTCGCTCGCCCGCCCGCTCGCCAGCTCGCTCGCCCGCCCGCTCGCCCGCCCGCTCGCCCGCTCGCCAGCTCGCTCGCCCGCTCGCTCGCCCGCCGCTCGCCAGCTCGCTCGCCCGCCCGCCCGCTCGCCAGCTCGCTCGCCCGCCCGCTCGCCAGCTCGCTCGCCCGCCCGCTCGCCAGCTCGCTCGCCCGCCAGCTCGCCAGCTCGCCCGCTCGCCAGCCCGCTCGCCCGCCCGCTCGCCAGCTCGCCAGCTCGCTCGCCCGCCCGCCCGCTCGCCAGCTCGCTCGCCCGCCGCCCGCTCGCCAGCTCGCTCGCCCGCCCGCTCGCCAGCTCGCTCGCCCGCCCGCTCGCCCGCTCGCCCGCCCGCTCGCCCGCCCGCTCGCCAGCTCGCCGCCCGCCAGCTCGCCCGCCCGCCAGCTCGCCCGCCCGCCAGCTCGCCCGCCCGCTCGCTCGCCCGCTCGCCAGCCCGCTCGCTCGCCAGCCCGCTCGCCAGCCCGCTCGCCGCTCGCTCGCCAGCCCGCTCGCCCGCTCGCTCGCCAGCCCGCTCGCCCGCTCGCTCGCCAGCTCGCCAGCCCGCTCGCTAGCTCGCCAGCCCGCTCGCTCGCCAGCTCGCCCGCCCGCCCGCTCGCCCGCCCGCTCGCCCGCCCGCCCGCTCGCTCACCCACCAGCTCACCCGCTCACTCACCCACCAGCTCACCAGCTCACTCACCCACTAGCTCACCAGCTCGCTCACCAGCTCACTCACCCGCTCGCTCACCCGCTCTCTCACCAGCTCGCTCACCAGCTCACTAGCTCACCCGCTCACCCGCTCGCTCACCTGCTCACTCACCAGTTCACTAGCTCACCAGCTCACTCACCAGCTCGCTCACCAGCTCACTCACCAGTTCACTAGCTCACCCGCTCACCCGCTCGCTCACCTGCTCACTCACCAGTTCACTAGCTCACCAGCTCACTCACCAGCTCACTAGCTCACCCGCTCACCCGCTCGCTCACCTGCTCACTCACCAGTTCACTAGCTCACCAGCTCACTCACCAGCTCGCTCACCAGCTCACTCACCAGTTCACTAGCTCGCCAGCTCACCCGCTCAATCACCAGCTCACTCACCAGTCACTCACCAGCTC
>WFAB01003755.1:0-12824 GCA_018977245.1 Lethenteron camtschaticum
AGTAGGGGTGGTGGTGGTGGTAGTAAGGGTGGTGTGGTAGTAAGGGTGGTAGTCGTAGTAGGGGTGGTGGTGGTAGTAGGGGTGGTAGTGGTAGTAGGGGTGGTAGTCGTAGTAGGGGTGGTAGTGGTAGTAGGGGTGGTGGTGGTAGTAAGGGTGGTAGTCGTAGTAGGGGTGGTGGTGGTAGTAAGGGTGGTAGTGGTAGTAGGGGTGGTAGTCGTAGTAGGGGTGGTAGTGGTAGTAGGGGTGGTGGTGGTAGTAAGGGTGGTAGTCGTAGTAGGGGTGGTGGTGGTAGTAGGGGTGGTGGTGGTAGTAGGGGTGGTAGTCGTAGTAGGGGTGGTGGTGGTAGTAGGGGTGGTAGTGGTAGTTAGGGGTGGTAGTGGTAGTAGGGGTGGTTGTGGTATGTAGTGGTAGTATGGGTAGTAGGGTGTGGTAGTAGTGGTAGTAGGGGTGGTGGTGATAGTAGGGGTGGTGGTGGTAGTAGGGGTGGTAGTGGTAGTAGTGGTAGTAGGGGTGGTAGTGGTAGTAGGGTGGTGGTGGTAGTAGGGGTGGTAGTGGTAGTAGGGGTGGTAGTGGTAGTAGGGGTAGTGGTAGTAGGGGTGGTGGTGGTAGTATGGGTGGTGGTGGTAGTAGGGGTGGTAGTGGTAGTAGGGGTGGTAGTGGTAGTAGGGGTGGTAGTGGTAGTAGGGGTGGTGGTGGTAGTAGGGGTGGTGGTGGTAGTGGGGGTGGTGGTGGTAGTGGGGGTGGTGGTGGTAGTAGGGGTGGTGGTGGTAGTAGGGGTGGTGGTGGTAGTGGTAGTAGGGGTGGTTGTGGTAGTAGGGGTGGTTGTGGTAGTAGGGGTGGTAGTGGTAGTAGGGGTGGTAGTGGTAGTAGGGGTGGTGGTGGTAGTGGTGCTGGTTGTGGTAGTAGGGGTGGTGGTGGTAGTATGGGTGGTGGTGGTAGTAGGGGTGGTGGTTGTGGTGGTTGTGATGGTAGTGGTAGTAGGCGTGGTAGTGGTGGTGGTTGTGGTGGTTGTGGTAGTAGGGGTGGTGGTGAAACTCGTCACGGTGAATCTGAACCCACGCCGTGTGCCCAGGGAGTCAAGGTGTCGTTGGAGAAACTGGAGACCTCCTCCTCCTTGTCGGACGACTCCTCCTCCTTCAAGAGGGACGACTCCTTCAAGAGGGACGAGCCCAGCGGAGTCGCCCGCCCTCCGGGGGAGTCGTTCTTCGTGCTGCCCGACGTCGCTCCGTCTCCGCAGGTGCGACGTGGACGTCCATGACGACGCTGCTACTGCTGCTGCTGCTGCTACTGCAGCTGCTGCTGCTGCTGCAGCTGCTGCTGCTACTGCTGCTGCTACTGCAGCTGCTGCTGCAGTAGCAGCAGCTGCTACTGCTGCTGCTGCAGCTGCTACTGCTGCTGTTACTGCAGCTGCTGCTGCTGCTGTTGCTGCTGCTGCTGTTGCTGCAGCTGCTGCTGTTGCTGCTGCTACTGCTGCTGCTGCTGTTGCTTCAGCTGCTGCTGCTGTTGCTGCTGCTGTTGCTGCTGCAGCTGCTGCAGCTGCTACCGCTGCAGCTGCTGCCGCTGCAGCTGCTGCCGCTGCTGCTGCAGCTGTTGCTGCAGCTACTGCTGCTGCTGCTGCTGCAGCCGCTACTGCTGCTGCAGCTGCTGCTGCAGCTGCTGCAGTTGCTACTGCAGCTGCTACTGCTACTGCTGCTGCTGCTGCAGCTGCTGCAGCTGTTGCTGCTGCTACTGCTGCTGCTACTACTGCTGCTGCTGCTGCAGCTGCTGCTGTCACCGGCGCTATCGTCACCGCCATCCTCACCACCGTCTCCCACCCTCACCGCCCTCACCACCACCATCTCACCACCACGCTCACCACCCACCACCATCTCACCACCACCACCCTCCCCACCACCACCCTCACCACCACCCTCACCAGCACCCTCACCACCACCACCCACCACCACCATCTCACCACCACCACCCTCCCCACCACCACCCTCACCACCACCCTCACCACCACCCTCACCACCACCACCACCACCCACCACCATCTCACCACCACCTCCCCACCACCTCCCTCACCACCACCCTCACCACCACCCTCACCACCACCCACCACCACCTCACCACCACCACCCTCACCACCACCTCTCCCCACGCTCTCCGGCAGGTGCTCAAGGAGATGGGTGTCACTGGCCTGCTGTCTGCGCTGTCGGACCCCTCCCTGCGGACATCTCTGCTCACCAATGCCAGCCCCCCCGTACAAGAGCCCCGCACCAGCGGAGGCAGCACCAGCGGCCGCACCAGCGGCGGTGGTGGTGGTGGTGGCGGCGGTGGTGGTGGTGGTGGAGGAGGAGTTGGAGGCAAGAAGCGGCGACTTCTGGAGTTGGGCCACTCGGGGCTGCTGGCGGCCTGCTCGCCCGTGCCGCCCATGTAAAGTAGTCGTCACGGCGACGGCGGCGTCGTCACGGCGACGGCGGCGTCGTCACGGTGACAGCGTCGTCGTGGTCATGGCGACGTGGTGGCGGTGTCGTAATCGCGGTTTCGTGGTCGTCACGGTGACAGTGGCGTCGTCGTCACGGCAACGTGGTGGCTGTGTCGTAATTGCGGTTTCGTGGTCGTCACGGCGACAGTGGCGTCGTCACGTGACAGCGTCGTCGTCACGGCGACCGATGTCACGTGAGCGCTGGTGAAAGGTGGCGGCACAGTGACGGGTTTAGTCTGCGGCTCCACTCGGCAAAAGCCACTACCGCCGCGTGCCGTGCTGGACTGTTGTTGTTGTGTGTTGTTGTTGTGTTGTTGTTGTGTGTTAGTGTTGTTGTGTGTTAGTGTTGTTGTTGTGTGTTGGTGTTGTGTGTTAGTGTTGTTGTTGTGTGTTAGTGTTGTTGTTGTGTGTTAGTGTGTTGTTGTGTGTTAGTGTGTTGGTGTTGTGTTGGTGTTGTGTGTTAGTGTTGTTGTGTTGTTGTTGTGTGTTAGTGTTGTTGTTGTGTGTTAGTGTGTTGGTGTTGTGTTGGTGTTGTGTGTTAGTGTTGTTGTTGTGTGTTGGTGTTGTGTGTTGTTGTTGTGTTGTTGTTGTGTGTTAGTGTTGTTGTTGTGTGTTAGTGTGTTGTTGTGTGTTAGTGTTGTGTGTTAGTGTTGTTGTTGTGTGTTAGTGTGTTGTTGTCCTTCCTCCGACGAGTGCGAAAGCCGTTCCACGTGTACACACGTCAACAACAACGTCAACAACAACAACTACGTACACAACAACAACAACCGCCGTTCGCCACTAAGTGTCAGTGACGGCGCTTGTGGCCAGGCTAGGTGCACCTTGAGGCCACCACGTGACGTGTCGAACGCCCCTCGCCGGCAGGAGGTCACGTGGCAGACCCAGCTGGTGCCACGGGTCGACTGAGATGACCGGCCGATGCACCAGCTGTGCCAGGCTAGGTGCAGGAGGTCACGTGGCAGACCCAGCAGATGCCACGGGTCGACTGAGATGATTGGCTGATGCACCAGCTGTGCCAGGCTAGGTGCAGGAGGTCACGGGGCAGACCCAGCAGATGCCACGGGTCGACTGAGATGATTGGCTGATGCACCAGCTGTGCCAGGCTAGGTGCAGGAGGTCACGTGGCAGACCCAGCTGGTGCCACGGGTCGACTGAGATGACTGGCCGATGCACCAGCTATGCCAGGCTAGATGCAGGAGGTCACGGGGGCAGACCCAGCAGATGCCACGGGTCGACTGAGATGATTGGCTGATGCACCAGCTGTGCCAGGCTAGGTGCAGGAGGTCACGGGGCAGACCCAGCTGGTGCCACGGGTCGACTGAGATGATTGGCTGATGCACCAGCTGTGCCAGGCTAGGTGCAGGAGGTCACGTGGCAGACCCAGCTGGTGCCACGGGTCGACTGAGATGACTGGCCGATGCACCAGCTATGCCAGGCTAGGTGCAGGAGGTCACGTGGCAGACCCAGCTGGTGCCACGGGTCGACTGAGATGACTGGCCGATGCACCAGCTATGCCAGGCTAGGTGCAGGAGGTCACGTGGCAGACCCAGCTGGTGCCACGGGTCGACTGAGATGACTGGCCGATGCACCAGCAATGCCAGGCTAGGTGCAGGAGGTCACGTGGCAGACCCAGCTGGTGCCACGGGTCGACTGAGATGACTGGCCGATGCACCAGCTATGCCAGGCTAGGTGCAGGAGGTCACGTGGCAGACCCAGCTGGTGCCACGGGTCGACTGAGATGACTGGCCGATGCACCAGCTATGCCAGGCTAGGTGCAGGAGGTCACGTGGCAGACCCAGCAGATGCCACGGGTCGACTGAGATGATTGGCTGATGCACCAGCTGTGCCAGGCTAGGTGCAGGAGGTCACGGGGCAGACCCAGCTGGTGCCACGGGTCGACTGACCGAGATGACCGGCTTATGCACCAACTGTGCCAGGCTAGGTGCAGGGGGTCACGGGGCAGACCCAGCGGGTGCCACGGGTCGACTGACCGAGATGACCGGCTTATGCACCACCTGTGCCAGGCTAGGTGCAGGAGGTCATGGGGCAGACCCAGCGGGTGCCACGGGTCGACTGACCGAGATGACCGCCCGATGCACCAGCTGTGCCCCCCACTGTGCCAGGCTAGGTGCACGCAAAAGACAAAGATCCCCTGTATAGCAGTCACGAAAGCTTTACATCGAAATTTGCGAGCACTTTGTTGTGGCTGTTGTTGGTAATGGTTCGTACGACGATGACGATGCTTGCTGCTCCTGCTGCTTAGTTGAGTTGACTCAGCAAGCGGTGGCGGTGGTGATGGTGGTGGTCAACGTCGCACTGTGTGTGTGTGTCTGTCTCTGTGTGTGTGTCTGTCTCTCTGTGTGCGTCTGTCTCTGTGTGTGTGTGTGTGTATCTTTGTGTGTCTGTCTCTGTGTGTGTGTCTGTCTTTGTGTGTGTCTGTCTCTGTGTGTGTGTGTGTGTCTCTGTGTGTGTGTCTGTCTCTGTGTGTGTGTCTGTCTCTGTGTGTGTGTGTCTGTCTCTCTGTGTGTGTCTGTCTCTGTGTGTGTGTCTGTCTCTGTGTGTGTGTGTCTGTCTCTGTGTGTGTGTCTGTCTCTGTGTGTGTGTGTCTGTCTCTGTGTGTGTGTGTCTGTCTCTCTGTGTGTGTGTGTCTGTCTCTGTGTGTGTGTGTATGTCCGTCGACTTGATGGTTGTGTGACGATGATGATGATGGTGGTGAATGCACTGAGCCGGTTCGGATGGATTTTGAGTTCCACGGTTCAGCCACCCGTGACGGATTTTACCAGCAGGCAAGATTGTCCAGGTGTGTAGTGCGTGTGTGGTGTGGTGTGTCTATTGTGTGTGTGTGTCTGTGTGTGGAGTGTCTAGCGTGTGTGGAGTGTCTAGCGTGTGTGTGTGTGATGCGTGTGTCATGTGTGTGGTGCGTTGTGTGTGTGGTTGCGTTGTGTGTGTGGTTGCGTTGTGTGTGTGGTGCGGTGTGTGTGTGCTGTGTGCGTTGTGTGTGTGTGGTGCGTTGTGTGTGTGTGTGTGGTGCGTTGTGTGTGTGTGTGTGGTGCGTTGTGTGTGTGTGTGTGGTGCGTTGTGTGTGTGTGTGTGGTTGGTTGTGTGTGTGTGTGGTTGTTGTGTGTGGTGCGTGTGTGTGTGGTGCGGGTGTTGTGGTTGGTGTGTGTGTTTGTGGTGTGTTTGTGTGTGTGGTGTGTGTGCTGTGTGTGTGGTTGCGTTGGGTGTGTCTCTTCAATGATGTGTGTGTGTCTCTAAGTATGAATGTACCTATTGTCATTTTAACACAGACGCTTTCGCTACCAATGTTATCCGTAATTGAGGTTGTTTTTTTTGGGGGGGGGGGTGTGTGGGGGGTGTTAGATCGTGTAAGTAGATGAATGTGTCGTTTAAACCCGCCACCACCCGACACAGCCACCCAGGAAACGTGAGTGTCGTGTGAACAGAAGGGGGCCAGGTCGTCACGAGCACAGCGCACAGCGGTTGTGTTGCAGAGCAAAGCCACATCAGTGTAGTGGTAGAGTGTAGTGTATAGTGTAGTGTATAATGTAGTGTATTGTATAGTGTAGTATAGAGTGTAGTGTAGTATAGTGTAGTATATAGTGTAGTGTATAGTGTGGAGAGTGTAGTGTAGTGTGTAGTGTATAGTATAGTGTGTAGTATGTAGTGTGTAGTATGTAGTGTAGTATGTAGTATAGTGTAGTGTACTAGTACAGCACTAGTGTATAGTGTACACACGACACTATACACTAGTGCTGTACTACTACACTATACACTACTACACTACACTATACACTACTACACTACACTATACACTACTACACTACACGATACACTACACACCACACTACAAGCCACAACATTTGCCGTGACGTCTCGCCAGTTGCTGTACTAGTGACGAATTGACACGTTTTGTTCGTGACAACCCTTCCTCACGTTAGCTGTGTCGTGTGGTGGCGGGTTTAACAACACAACATTTATATATTCACGCGATCTAACACAACACAAAAAACCCTCTGTTATCGGACCGTTGTCGTGATTGTTGAATAAACATTTTTATAAGTTTTTTCGGTTGATTGAAATTTTATTAGAGAGCTGTGGATGAAGGAGAGAGCTGTGGATGAAGGAGAGAGCTGTGGTGAAGGAGAGAGCTGTGGATGAAGGAGAGCTGTGGTGAAGGAGAGAGCTGTGGATGAAGGAGAGAGCTGTGGATGAAGGAGAGAGCTGTGGATGAGGAGAGCTGTGGATGAAGGAGAGAGCTGTGGATGAAGGAGGGAGCTGTGGATGAAGGAGGGAGCTGTGGATGAAGGAGAGAGCTGTGGATGAAGGAGGGAGCTGTGTGAAGGAGAGAGCTGTGGGTGAAGGAGAGAGCTGTGGATGAAGGAGGGAGCTGTGGATGAAGGAGAGAGCTGTGGATGAAGGAGAGAGCTGTGGATGAAGGAGGAGAGCTGTGGTGAAGGAGAGAGCTGTGGATGAAGGAGGGAGCTGTGGATGAAGGAGGGAGCTGTGGATGAGAGAGCTGTGGATGAAGGAGAGAGCTGTGGATGAAGGGGAGCTGTGGTGAAGGAGAGAGCTGTGGATGAAGGAGGAGCTGTGGTGAAGGAGAGAGCTGTGGATGAAGGAGGGAGCTGTGGATGAAGGAGGAGCTGTGGATGAAGGAGAGAGCTGTGGATGAAGGAGAGAGCTGTGGATGAAGGAGGAGCTGTGGATGAAGGAGGAGCTGTGGATGAAGGAGAGAGCTGTGGATGAAGGAGAGAGCTGTGGATGAAGGAGGAGCTGTGGATGAAGGAGAGAGCTGTGGATGAAGGAGAGAGCTGTGGATGAAGGAGGGAGCTGTGGATGAAGGAGAGAGCTGTGGTGAAGGAGAGAGCTGTGGATGAAGGAGGAGCTGTGGATGAAGGAGAGAGCTGTGGATGAAGGAGAGAGCTGTGGATGAAGGAGAGAGCTGTGGATGAAGGAGGGAGCTGTGGATGAAGGAGAGCTGTGGATGAAGGAGAGAGCTGTGGATGAAGGAGAGAGCTGTGGATGAAGGAGGGAGCTGTGGATGAAGGAGAGCTGTGGATGAAGGAGGGAGCTGTGGATGAAGGAGAGCTGTGGATGAAGGAGAGCTGTGGATGAAGGAGGGAGCTGTGGATGAAGGAGGGAGCTGTGGATGAAGGAGAGCTGTGGTGAAGGAGAGAGCTGTGGATGAAGGAGGGAGCTGTGGATGAAGGAGGAGCTGTGGATGAAGGAGAGAGCTGTGGATGAAGGAGGGAGCTGTGGATGGGAGAGAGCTGTGGATGAAGGAGAGAGCTGTGGATGGAGGGAGCTGTGGATGAAGGAGAGAGCTGTGGATGAAGGAGAGAGCTGTGGATGGAGAGAGCTGTGGATGAAGGAGAGAGCTGTGGATGAAGGAGAGAGCTGTGGATGAAGGAGAGAGCTGTGGATGAAGGAGAGAGCTGTGGATGAAGGAGGAGCTGTGGTGAAGGAGAGAGCTGTGGATGAAGGAGGAGCTGTGGATGAAGGAGAGAGCTGTGGATGAAGGAGGGAGCTGTGGATGAAGGAGAGAGCTGTGGATGAAGGAGGGAGCTGTGGATGAAGGAGAGCTGTGGATGAAGGAGAGAGCTGTGGATGAAGGAGAGAGCTGTGGATGAAGGAGAGAGCTGTGGATGAAGGAGGAGCTGTGGATGAAGGAGAGAGCTGTGGATGAAGGAGAGAGCTGTGGATGAAGGAGAGAGCTGTGGATGAAGGAGAGAGCTGTGGATGAAGGAGGAGCTGTGGATGAAGGAGAGAGCTGTGGATGAAGGAGGAGAGCTGTGGATGAAGGAGAGAGCTGTGGATGAAGGAGGAGCTGTGGATGAAGGAGAGAGAGCTGTGGATGGAGGAGCTGTGGATGAAGGAGAGAGCTGTGGATGAAGGAGGAGCTGTGGATGAAGGAGAGAGCTGTGGATGAAGGAGAGAGCTGTGGTGAAGGAGAGAGCTGTGGATGAAGGAGAGAGCTGTGGATGAAGGAGAGAGCTGTGGATGAAAGGGAGCTGTGGATGAAGGAGAGAGCTGTGGATGAAGGAGAGAGCTGTGGATGAAGGAGAGAGCTGTGGATGAAGGGGAGCTGTGGATGAAGGAGAGCTGTGGATGAAGGAGAGAGCTGTGGATGAGAGAGCTGTGGATGAAGGAGAGAGCTGTGGATGAAGGAGGGAGCTGTGGATGAAGGAGAGCTGTGGATGAAGGAGAGAGCTGTGGATGAAGGAGGAGCTGTGGGTGAAGGAGAGAGCTGTGGATGAAGGAGGGAGCTGTGGATGAAGGAGAGAGCTGTGGATGAAGGAGAGAGCTGTGGATGAAGGAGGGAGCTGTGGATGAAGGAGAGAGCTGTGGATGGAGAGAGCTGTGGATGAAGGAGAGAGCTGTGGTGAAGGAGAGAGCTGTGGATGAAGGAGAGAGCTGTGGATGAAGGAGGAGCTGTGGATGAAGGAGAGCTGTGGATGAAGGAGGGCTGTGGATGAAGGAGGAGCTGTGGATGAAGGAGAGAGCTGTGGATGAAGGAGAGAGCTGTGGATGAAGGAGGGAGCTGTGGATGAAGGAGAGAGCTGTGGATGAAGGAGGAGCTGTGGTGAAGGAGAGCTGTGGATGAAGGAGAGAGCTGTGGATGAAGGAGGGAGCTGTGGATGAAGGAGAGAGCTGTGGATGAAGGAGGGAGCTGTGGATGAAGGAGAGCTGTGGATGAAGGAGAGAGCTGTGGATGAAGGAGGGAGCTGTGGATGAAGGAGGAGCTGTGGATGAAGGAGCTGTGGATGAAGGAGAGAGCTGTGGATGAAGGAGAGAGCTGTGGATGAAGGAGGAGCTGTGGATGAAAGGAGCTGTGGATGAAGGAGAGAGCTGTGGATGAAGGAGAGAGCTGTGGATGAAGGAGGGAGCTGTGGATGAAGGAGGGAGCTGTGGATGAAGGAGAGAGCTGTGGGTGAAGGAGGGAGCTGTGGATGAAGGAGGGAGCTGTGGATGAAGGAGGAGCTGTGGATGAAGGAGAGAGCTGTGGATGAAGGAGGAGCTGTGGATGAAGGAGAGCTGTGGATGAAGGAGAGCTGTGGATGAAGGAGAGAGCTGTGTGAAGGAGAGAGCTGTGGATGAAGGAGGAGCTGTGGATGAAGGAGAGAGCTGTGGATGAAGGAGAGAGCTGTGGATGAAGGAGAGAGCTGTGGATGAAGGAGAGAGCTGTGGTGAAGGAGAGAGCTGTGGATGAAGGAGAGAGCTGTGGATGAAGGAGGGAGCTGTGGATGAAGGAGGGAGCTGTGGATGAAGGAGAGAGCTGTGGATGAAGGAGAGAGCTGTGGATGAAGGAGGGAGCTGTGGATGAAGGAGGAGCTGTGGATGAAGGAGGAGCTGTGGATGAAGGAGAGCTGTGGATGAAGGAGGGAGCTGTGGATGAAGGAGGAGCTGTGGATGAAGGAGGGAGCTGTGGATGAAGGAGGGAGCTGTGGATGAAGAGGGAGCTGTGGATGAAGGAGAGAGCTGTGGATGAAGGAGAGAGCTGTGGATGAAGGAGAGAGCTGTGGATGAAGGAGGGAGCTGTGGATGAAGGAGAGAGCTGTGGATGAAGGAGAGAGCTGTGGGTGAAGGAGGAGCTGTGGATGAAGGAGGGAGCTGTGGATGAAGGAGGGAGCTGTGGATGAAGGAGGGCTGTGGATGAAGGAGGGAGCTGTGGATGAAGGAGGGAGCTGTGGATGAAGGAGAGAGCTGATGAAGGAGAGAGCTGTGGATGAAGGAGAGAGCTGTGGATGAAGGAGAGAGCTGTGGATGAAGGAGAGAGCTGTGGGGAAGGGAGAGCTGTGGTGAAGGAGAGAGCTGTGGATGAAGGAGGGAGCTGTGGATGAAGGAGGGAGCTGTGGATGAAGGAGGGAGCTGTGGATGAAGGAGAGAGCTGTGGATGAAGGAGAGAGCTGTGTGTGAAGAGAGAGCTGTGGATGAAGGAGGGAGCTGTGGATGAAGGAGGGAGCTGTGGATGAAGGAGGGAGCTGTGGATGAAGGAGAGAGCTGTGGATGAAGAGAGAGCTGTGGATGAAGGAGAGAGCTGTGGATGAAGGAGAGAGCTGTGGGTGAAGAGAGAGCTGTGGGTGAAGGAGAGAGCTGTGGATGAAGGAGAGCTGTGGATGAAGGAGAGCTGTGGGTGAAGGAGAGAGCTGTGGATGAAGGAGAGAGCTGTGGGTGAAGGAGAGAGCTGTGGATGAAGGAGAGAGCTGTGGATGAAGGAGAGAGCTGTGGATGAAGGAGGGAGCTGTGGATGAAGGAGAGAGCTGTGGATGAAGGAGAGAGCTGTGGTGAAGGAGAGAGCTGTGGTGAAGGAGAGAGCTGTGGATGAAGGAGGGAGCTGTGGGTGAAGGAGAGAGCTGTGGATGAAGGAGAGAGCTGTGGGTGAAGGAGAGAGCTGTGGATGAAGGAGAGAGCTGTGGATGAAGGAGGAGCTGTGGATGAAGGAGGGAGCTGTGGATGAAGGAGAGAGCTGTGGATGAAGGAGAGCTGTGGGTGAAGGAGAGAGCTGTGGATGAAGGAGGAGCTGTGGATGAAGGAGAGAGCTGTGGATGAAGGAGGAGCTGTGGATGAAGGAGGGAGCTGTGGATGAAGGAGGAGCTGTGGATGAAGGAGGGAGCTGTGGATGAAGGAGAGAGCTGTGGATGAAGGAGAGAGCTGTGGATGAAGGAGAGAGCTGTGGATGAAGGAGGGAGCTGTGGATGAAGGAGAGAGCTGTGGATGAAGGAGAGAGCTGTGGATGAAGGAGGAGCTGTGGATGAAGGAGGGAGCTGTGGATGAAGGAGAGAGCTGTGGATGAAGGAGGGAGCTGTGGATGAAGGAGAGAGCTGTGGATGAAGGAGAGCTGTGGATGAAGGAGAGCTGTGGATGAAGGAGAGAGCTGTGGATGAAGGAGGGAGCTGTGGATGAAGGAGGGAGCTGTGGTGAAGGAGAGAGCTGTGGATGAAGGAGGAGCTGTGGTGAAGGAGAGAGCTGTGGATGAAGGAGAAGCTGTGGATGAAGGAGGGAGCTGTGGTGAAGGAGAAGCTGTGGATGAAGGAGGAGAGCTGTGGATGAAGAGGGAGCTGTGGATGAAGGAGGGAGCTGTGGATGAAGGAGGAGCTGTGGGTGAAGGAGGGAGCTGTGGATGAAGGAGGAGCTGTGGATGAAGGAGAGCTGTGGATGAAGGAGGGAGCTGTGGATGAAGGAGGGAGCTGTGGATGAAGGAGGGAGCTGTGGATGAAGGAGGGAGCTGTGGATGAAGGAGAGAGCTGTGGATGAAGGAGAGAGCTGTGTGAAGAGAGAGCTGTGGATGAAGGAGGGAGCTGTGGATGAAGGAGGGAGCTGTGGATGAAGGAGGAGCTGTGGATGAAGGAGGGAGCTGTGGATGAAGGAGAGAGCTGTGGATGAAGGAGAGAGCTGTGGATGAAGGAGGAGCTGTGGATGAAGGAGAGCTGTGGATGAAGGAGGGAGCTGTGGTGAAGGAGAGAGCTGTGGATGAAGGAGAGAGCTGTGGGAAGGAGAGAGCTGTGGATGAAGGAGAGAGCTGTGGATGAAGGAGAGCTGTGGATGAAGGAGAGAGCTGTGGATGAAGGAGAGAGCTGTGGATGAAGGAGGGAGCTGTGGATGAAGGAGGGAGCTGTGGATGAAGGAGAGAGCTGTGGATGAAGGAGAGAGCTGTGGATGAAGGAGGGAGCTGTGGATGAAGGAGAGAGCTGTGGATGAAGGAGGAGAGCTGTGTGAAGGAGAGAGCTGTGGATGAAGGAGGGAGCTGTGGATGAAGGAGAGAGCTGTGGATGAAGGAGGGAGCTGTGGATGAAGGAGGGAGCTGTGGATGAAGGAGAGAGCTGTGGATAAGGAGGGAGCTGTGTGAAGGAGGGAGCTGTGGATGAAGGAGGAGCTGTGGATGAAGGAGAGAGCTGTGGATGAAGGAGAGCTGTGGATGAAGGAGAGAGCTGTGGATGAAGAGAGAGGGAGAGAGAGGAGAGAGGCTGTGGGTGAAGGAGAGAGCTGTGGATGAAGGAGGGCTGTGGATGAAGGAGGGAGCTGTGGATGAAGGAGAGAGCTGTGGATGAAGAGAGAGCTGTGGATGAAGGAGAGAGCTGTGGATGAAGGAGGGAGCTGTGGATGAAGGAGGGAGCTGTGGGTGAAGGAGAGAGCTGTGGATGAAGGAGGGAGCTGTGGATGAAGGAGAGAGCTGTGGATGAAGGAGAGCTGTGGATGAAGGAGAGAGCTGTGGATGAAGGAGAGAGCTGTGGGTGAAGGAGGAGCTGTGGATGAAGGAGAGAGCTGTGGATGAAGGAGAGAGCTGTGGGTGAAGGAGAGAGCTGTGGGTGAAGGAGGGATCTGTGGATGAAGGAGGGAGCTGTGGATGAAGGAGAGA